>QFET01017733.1:0-15123 GCA_003316355.1 Tuber calosporum | reverse complement strand
TAGGGGGCTGTGCGGTGCTGGGTGCACGAGGCTGACCTGGAGGGGCCAGGGGAAGCTGTAGCCATCACTGTTACACAGGAAGTGGGGCTGTTTCGCTAAATAGTGTAGCCTAAGCGAGGGGCAAGATTTGGTGTGTCGTGGCTGTTGCCACACAAAAGGGCGAAGTTTTGTTCGGCTAAAAGGGGCAAGAGTTTCAAGCGCGAGGAAAATAGAGGGCGCGGAGCGTGTCCTTAACTACGGGGGACTGCTAACTATTTATACACTTTTCCCAGTACTTAGGTTGGCCATATAAAAGAAGTATCCTTGGAAACTTCGGCCATGGTCTAAACAGTATGAACACCATTAGACCCTGAAGATGTATGACCCCACTACAGCAAATGATCCCATGGTCTGTCTATTTCTCTGAGGGTGTCAAGCACTCCACCAGTAGATAGCCTTCGATCTTTTTCCCAAATGAACTAAGTTTAAGTTGATGCCACCCATTTGCCAACATTATACAGAATACCAGGTGCTCAGTCTGGATAGCCGTCTTTCCTGCATATATGCACTCATGTGCAGATGCATTCAGATTATCAAGAATGCAGAATAGGTAATAGATTCACTTGGATAAATTACGCTATAATCTTTCACCGAGGCTGACTAGTTCTGCATACAATCCTACTTCTTGCCAGGGTGGGTTGTAGTCAATATAGTCATCACCCAGCGCTATATACCAGCACATCTTTAGACTCGAAAGTCTAGTACCATATCCCATATGTGTAACACAAACAGCATCAGGTCGGACAGACGGCGATAACATATATGGTGGTACAATTGGGGTGCCAATCATCAGTTTTTTTGTGAGAGGTTACCTTTTACTGTTGGCACTGCCGGTGACTTGGGGGCCCTACAACGGGGCACAAAGGGTATGAGTTGTATCTTAGGATAATTTTCGTATGAATACAGTACTGGATTTCAGTACATCATACCCATGTACCTAACAGGAGCAAGGTGAGTAAGCCACTACATTGTTAATCTTCATTTTACCCTAACAATACTAGAGTATTCAAATGTTAGAACTTGATTTTTCAAAGAGCGAATGTGCCAGCTTACTCTAGTCTGAAAGCAAATGATACCTCAGGTTCTCAGCACTTAGGCTCATACGAAATATGACTCTGCACTTTCTTCTCCTCACTTTCCTCCTATCCCAATACCCAATATTCTTATGCTACAAGACTGCTCTACAACTATGTGGGTGATTCTAGATCTGAAACCTGCATCATGCTAGACTTCACTGCAGCTATACACCAGCTTAATATTAATACTCCCTTGAGTATCATTCATGAAGTTACCATAATACTAAGTTTTGGAAGGAGTTTAGTAAGTGCTGACTTTCAAGCCAGATTCACCAGGTGTTAGGCATGCGATCAGAGATCACGGTAAGGACATCATTCTACACTACACTGGCAATTGAGGACTCTAAAGAACCGGTCTATATAACAATTCTCCTTCCAGCTAACATGTATTTTGAAAGGGTGGTCTTTATCTCAGATTTTTTTAAATATCGACTTTAAAGCCAAATTCTGCCTGAGTTATATATTCAATCATGGAATCCCTTAAGGACATCATTCTAGACCATTCAAGTTATCAAACTCTGTCAAACGCCTTTAATAGGTTGCAATATCCATGGAGCTATACCTTATTATGAAGGTGTGTTGACCAAGGCGAAGAGCTGACTATCTTGCTATATTCTATCCAGGTCCTGTGGACGTAGTAGTTATTACCTCAAGGTGTTTAAGTACCCAGCACTGGCCTTACGATGGTATAAAGAACCTTCCCTCGGTGGTGATATCCATTGGGTTACATATTGATATGGAGATGTGTTAACCTTAGGAAGGTACAGATTTTGAAAAAAGATGCCATCTTGGTCCTTAGAGCACAGTAGCTGAGACATTGTGATATAGATGTACTCAATGCCCGCTGTCCAATAGTGTAAAGAAAATCTACTCAATGCAAATATGCATGTAGATATATATTGTTATAGAGATGTGTTAAGTTAGGCAAAGAGCTGACTTTGACATCAGATTATATCCCAAGAGGTGAATGGCCGATACCATATGCCATATATGTACCAAATGCCAGCTTCCCAACTTTATAAAGGATGTCTACATAGCTCTAATATCTATGGAGTTACTTATTGTTATAGAGATATGTTGACTCTGACGAAGTGCTAACTTTGATATCAGATTACATCCCCACACTTAGTATACAGCAACCAATATACTAGGACCTAGATGTACTCCACACCAGCTCTCCAATAGTATGAAGAATGTTTACTTGACACTAACATCCATGGAGTTATATCCTGTTAGGCTGTTGTATTTACCTTAGTTCTAGTTAACTCAGCTTTTAGACTATAGTAGTTTTTCTTTGTATACTACTATCTTTTATTTTTTTTTATTTATTTTTTTTTATTTAACACAGTTTTTATTCATGTTCAAGGTACAGAATCTACATGCAGCGCAAGCTATGGCAGTAAACAAACCTCCTCCCCTGCCCTGACCCCGGAAAGCTATGGAAAAACCGTAAGCGAAGCCTGACCCAACCGGTGTAAAAAACCATCCTATCAAGCCGCCACGCAGTAATCACAACCAGAAAGCTAACAAAACCAACATGAAAACAACTCAAAGCCCCAACAGTGAACCAGCCAAATGCAACAAAAGAGAACACAACACAAGAAAACCCCAACACCTAAGACCGAAGTCAAACTAAAGGCCTAGGTACCAGACACACGTAGTTCCAGCTCCCATAATAAGCCGGCAAGGGCACAAAGTAGGAAGACATTCATGTGGGCATATAGCCCGGCACCGAGGGTGGAAAGGGGCCCCCTCAGAAGAGGAACCTAAAGAAGCGAGGCCAGCAGGTGGCAGGGCCCAGTGCTGAGACCAGAGGACGCAGTGTCAGCCTGGGGGTGGTAGTAAGGTACCAGCTTAGGGGGGGCAGTAAGGTGCCAGCTAGGTGAGCAGTAGGGTGCCAGCCGATTAACCGTCAAGAGGTGAGGATGGAGGAGGGGTAGACCCAACCCACCAACGGAATCGTGTGCGTGGCCATCTAGGCAGTTCTCATCAAAGTGAGAGTGGAGGAATCGACCATAAGTGTGCCAAAGCAACTGTAGGGCTGTAGAGTGTTTCCTCCTACTGCAACCCTGTCTCCCAGCCGTATAGGGAGGTCAGAGGGAATTCCCGACCGTGCAAATATTAAGCGAGGCAGAGCAAAAAGCTAAGCGAGGCAAAAACAAAAGCGGGGAAAGGAGAGGAACCATCAGTAAAGATGGCAGAAGGGGAGAGAGGAGACTCAAAGGGGTAGACCCTAATGAGCATGGAGAGGAGGGAATCATTAAGACAAATCTCCACCGACTGGCATGGCCAAAGGGTGAGGATGAGTCGAAACGAAAGTGGTGATGATTTCTCATGGTGTTGAGATTTCAATCGCCGGGTGTGTAGAGGAGACGGAGGATGTTTGTATACTACTATCTGTCATTAGTATTTTAATTTAAATACTCTTCAAGTTCTAAAGAGAGATTATATAATATTCAAGCTTTTGTAGTAACCTGCTAGTGCCAGTGTGAATAAACAATTGCATATGCTCTATAAACAAGTTAAGTAATTTTGTACTTTCATCTTGATTTGCTTTACTTTTAGCAAGGCTGAAGTCATTTCCATATTTAGTAACTGGTTCGTAACTATATTATGGATGATCAACCTTTGGGATAGCTGTAGTCTCTGGACCAACATCCCAGAACTAACCATAGAGTACCGCAATAAACCACTCATATATTGTTTAGAATACAATCTTGCTTCATTTAGCAAATAATGTTATCCGGTAATGGGTGCACCTGGAAGGATAATGGATCCTAAGGTTGTTACTGTACCAAAAGACTCAAAGTGTAATTCAGAGGAGGTAAGGATAAAAACAATTCACTGAAGCCGTAAACCTTAATATCGTTAAGCCAGAGCTTTACTCAATTCAAGTTCTTTATAAGAGAACCGTTAGTCATCACCGTAGAGTATTATTGGCGTTTACTTAAGTAGAATTATAGGCAACGACACCCATCCCTACTCGGACAGTTAAAGACCACCCTGCTGCTATTAGGGTTCATCTGATAGATAAACTTGGTGGAATTAACATGGCAGTCAGTATATTGCTCTGGTGAGATAGGACCGTCAATCAGAAAGGTCTTCTGCAATGTATTTCAACAATGTGTGCAGTAGAGAAATCACTTTCTTATTACTGTCTTGCCAGTGGCCACCTGACAATCAGACTTTGGCTCATACTAAGATATGAGACTCAGTAGCCCTATGGGACTTTTGTCTATGCAAGGACTCCACATAATTAGCTCAACTAGCCCTCTTAGAAGCTGTTCTTGTAACTGTATAGCTACCCTGAAAAGTATACCTACTGAGGTAGCTAAAGGGGTGCAACCCATAGCCAACTGTTAAGAGACTACTATAACCATCTCAAGACTGAATATTTCTAGAGTCCTGAAACGTCCTACAGTAATGGTATCGTGCCTGGGCCATAATTGATTAGCAAGTCGAGTTTTATCCTAATATGATTTGATATGTACCTGACTCCCAGCCAGATATTCCGAAAGACTCCAATGCCTCCTATTCAGATATTGTGCACCTGGAGGACCTTCAGGGTGCCTGCTGGTGTCAATACTAGCAACCTGCCGAGGTAGGCCATCACCCACCCCTCTATACATTCTGTTGACAGCATCTAGTATATTGGACTGCGTCCTGGTATATTGTCTCACCTGACTACCTTCATCTTGATGATATTGCTAGCAAATTATTAAAATGTAGTACTTTACTATAGTGACTCATAGTCCAAATTCAGAGGGGTGAGGGGAAGGTTATAGTTTTCCAAATAGTGCATATCAACTTCGGATAACTACAGTAAAAATTCACATTCAATTTAATATTAGAGTAGTGTAACTTTAGATCGCTCTTTGTATACATGCAGACTATAGGAGGGTAACTAGCTCTCATTGTAGTACAAGTCACGCTGAAGGTCTTTATAACACCTATTTACATCCATGGAACTACTCATGTAATATCTTTGTTGTTTACAGTTACCTCGGCGACTATTATTCAGGTTGTTCAATATATGCTTAAGGCCGAAAGACCCCTATACTGCTTCCGTTCTTTTATGTAAATTTCTTAGTTACCCAGTCTTACTGGTTACCCTGACTAATTGTGGCAGCTGGTTACCTAGTCTAACTAGGTTACCCTACCTAACTCTTGTATTGGGTTAATCTGTCTAAGAGAGTTACTATAATATGTGTACGTATTCTGATATCTCTATTACCACTCTTGTTAGACTTTCCTTTGTCAGATTACATTCATTTGATTTAATTTCTTTTGTATTATATTTCCTGACAGGAATCTATAGATTCCGGCACTCAGATTACTGTATGCTTTAGAGGATCAGCAGGATTGTGCCCCAGGAGTTCCAAGGGAAGGAATAGGTGATATATCCTAGTAGTAGGATAGCAGCAATCTTGTGGGAAAGTCCCAGGCTCTCCAGGACTCCGGTAGGGCCACAGGATTCCAGTAGCTGTACACTTACCAGTAATGATAGTGGCTGAAGGTTTCTAGAGCCTCAGCTCGAGCAGGAAAGATTTCATGTATTTAAGAGTTGTCTCCTAGCAAGCAGGGGACATCAGACTTTAGACAGATACCTAAACAGGGAATATATTTGGTTGAACGGCGATCCTATTGTACCCTTTGACTCTATAAACTACTCTATAGTGCTCCTGTGTCTTCGCCTCTCACCAGGTCTCCCTTAGACACCAAAGCGATAGTAGGCTACTGCTAAGACTCTATTTTATAACTGTTCCGACTAGGTAGCGCCTGTTACAGTTACCCTACCCAACCTTGGCTCAGGGTTATCTGGCCTAAGAAGGTTACCCAACTCAAAGTTAGATCAGGGATACCCAACCTAGCTGGGTGACCCTACCCAACTAAGTGCCTAAGTATCTCTGGTCAGTTAAGGTACCTGTGGTAGTCATGTTACTTTGTAGATGTATTACACTGTTCCTCTCCACATCATTGCAGGACCACTGCCTGGGCTGAGGTTGATTGAGCTATACCACCTGCTCGAGAGGTTGTTACATATCTAACTAGCTGCTGCATACTTTAGGAAACTTTTAATATATGTAATACATTCTGTATGGTATATATCCTGGGTTGTTTCAAAGTGTAACTAGTATTGTCCTAAAAATGTAGGCAGCTTGATGCATCTTTCATGGAAGGTAAAAGACCTTTCCACCTTACTCTGATTATTGATTGATTCCACCTGCCTGTTGATAAGGGTTATGGTCTCTTGCAACTATCTAGTTGTAAATTCTGCTAATTGAGTCTGATCCTGTCTGAGGACTCAAGCTGGTACATGTCCTGAGATAGACCTTCTCTATAGTCTTCTTGTTTCTGAATCTAGAGAAGCTATTGGTGAATTCAGCTCCTGTATGGCAGAGCTAGTAGTCTATTGTAACTCGCTTCAGGAGAGATATGTTATGAGAGCATCTTCAAGAGCAAGACCAAAAGTTAAACTATTGATTTCTCCTTCAGTGAAAGCGATATCTAGATGTATTAAGTCTGCTATCCTATCGTCAGGTATTACTTAAGTGATGCCATCAAGTGTTATAATTCTAGGCAATTAGGTGATTTTCAATAGATAACTACTTCTCTAAAGTAATTCTAAGTATGACAGGATTGTCTTTAATGTCCTTTCATTCACTTCTTGTCAAGGTTGAATGAAGTACTGATCAGAGCTCTCAAGAGAGGAGTACAATTTCAACTAGTACTACTGGGCGGAAATCCACTATTGTTCCTATACCAATGCCTATGTTGTATAGATAGCTGAACCTCTTAGGTTCCATTGCACAGCGCCAATTGTGGGACTGTGAGTAGAGAGATAATGAATTGGAAAGAACTTAGATAGTTCCCTGTAGAGTCCTAACTATAACTTAGCCTTTTTTGTTTCCTTTTCTTTTATTATATCTTGTATATTTCTATTCTTCAATTATTACTACCAGATTAGAATACTATCAGCAATCCCTTTTTTCTCCTTGTCTGAAGTTCATTATTTCTTTTGTTACCTCTACCCTTTTGTTTATCACTCTCGATTTTCATACTATGAGTACTTAGTTATACTACCTATCTGGGAATATCAGATATAGCTTCAACATGACTCATATATATCTATTTCCACAAATTATTCAGCAAACTACTCTTAAATAGATGAAATCTCCCTACAGAGAGTTAATCCTTTTGAAACCTACCAATATGATTATCAATATTAAGTTTACAACTAGTATTATTCAGTAGTCCTACCTGAGTCCTGGAAAACCTCAGCTTTTCCAACAATATAACATAGTATATTCTACTAGTATATTATATATCAATTCCTTTCCTTATAATATGATACCTGATGCATAAACCACCTGGTCCTTCAAAGCCTATAGAAAGCAATATAGTACAGTGTCTAGAGATTTCAGTCAGGAAATAGAATACAAAAGAAATCAAATCAAACCAGGAATAATATAAAAAGGAGAGGCTACAAGAGATAGTCTACAGTTACTAGAAGATATATACATATTACAATTCCTTAACTAGAATGGTATAAATTTGAAGTCTCTGACCTTGGCCCTCCTAGAGGTCAGTGTTAAATTTTCACAATACTTATACTAGGAGTAGGAACTCAAGAATCCTGACTCTATAGCTATCGCCAGTATGTGTATAGCTTCTACAATCCTGTACGAGTAGTCCTGCTAGAGCCCTACAAACCCTCTAGCTTTCATACAATCTAGCCGATATTCTAATATATGTTTATATCAATATTCCCTTCCTAGTAAATCCTAAGGCGGTATCCTTCCAGTTCTCTAAAAAGTAATTTACTATAATTCTAGAGATGTTGGCAGAGAAACACAATCCAAAAGAATTTCGTTCAAACAAATATAAACTCAAAAAGGAAAGGCTACTGGAAATAGTATACAGTTATCGGAAAATGTATACATGTTATCCTTGAGCTCCTCCCGTAATAGTCATATCCTATGAACAGATAATTCTCAGTTACATTATCTCTCTCGCAAATCTAACTATTAATAATATCGAGAAATATCCTCTGCCGGTTTTACTTCTACTTTGTATTCCACATGATCTGTTAATACTGGAGAGGTCTCGGCAACTGTAAAGGTTCCTAAATCGTATTGTACAAGTTTCGCAGCACCAGAGGTTGTGGCTGAAAGGTTAGGAGTTGCGGTTGTGTTGTTGCCGGCAGGTAGGCTGCCTGCGGAGCTCAGATTTCTCGCTGTATCCTTTACTAACGGTAGCCCTCTGTTCCAAATTTCATATAATTTATATCTGCTTACCTTTTCTTGGGAGCACATCTTTATCATTGCTAATTGAAATTGTAAGAGGTTGGATCTCTTTTGGTGAAATATCTGTACTGAGTGATCAAGGCCACCTCGGAATGCTGGAAATACGTGCATACCATGGTTTAAATTAAGAATACGGCAGTGCTTAACCTCGAGACAGTCTCAACTCATGAAACAGCTCGAACGCTTGTTATACAAAATAAGGAGGATACAAACCTTTATGGACAAACTCTTTTCTCTCAACCCTTTTCCCGCTTCCATATTTCTCCTCTTTTTCTTTTCTCAAAATTTGCACCTTGGTCTAATGATCCGATATCACGACCCTCGATTCTGTTATGTTTCGGTCTTTGCAACATGCCACATTTGCTCGACCTTTCACACATGACCAATATGTCTGTCGGCCGCACCTGTAGGATCTGCTTTCTCGCCCGATGTTTGCTGGTGGCCTTGCCATCCCTTCTCAACTACCTCCAATACAGGAACTTATAAGGTAGACATCCCCGTAACTGAGACAAAATGGGCACCCTGTGCAACCCTCTCTGACACAATAGCAGCTCCACCATTTTTTTGACATTTATCTTCCCTTGTTGATACCCATCCTCCCATAAAGTCTAACACTATTATGATTCAGTGTCTAGTAATATGGAAACTCTAGTTTCCACCAGAGAATTCCTTTCACGATGTATACTTTCACGGCTGTAGTATAGAAGTAATTTTAGCCTAACAAGTAGCAATTTAATTCGGGATGTGACTAACGATCTTTACTGGTGATTTTTTTGTCACTGGCTCCCTACGAAAAGTTTCCTTGCTTAATACCGGATCTCATAAAGCCAAGTAAATTGTTAGATCGAATGAATTAGGAGATTTTGATATTGGGCCGAGTGCCACAATTCACTAACGACTGATCTCCTGATCCCAACAAAACACCCAAGAACGACCTTGCCAGACAGAACATAAGAAAAGCTTGTCCTGGAAGGGAAAACCAACAGTATTTATAGCAAAGCGCATCTCTCTCACGCAAACCCTTGCCTTACCGAAGCTCCTATTTACATCCCACCCCGAAGACGAAGAACCAGGTGGAGTGTAGACTCCTTTTGGATATTATAGTCGCTCAAAGTGCGCCCGTCCTCCAACTGCTTACCAGCAAAGATCAGACGCTGTTGATCTGGAGGTATACCCTCCTTCTCCTGGATTTTATTCTTGACGTTGTCAATAGTATCAGAGGATTCAACTTCCAAGGTAATGGTCTTTCCAGTCAAAGTCTTCACGAAGATCTGCATACCGCCACGCAGACGAAGGACAAGATGGAGGGTCGACTCCTTTTGAATGTTGTAGTCAGAGAGGGTTCTGCCATCCTCCAGTTGCTTGCCTGCAAAAATCAAGCGTTGCTGATCTGGAGGGATGCCCTCCTTATCCTGGATTTTGCCTTTGACATTATCGATTGTGTCTGAAGACTCGACTTCAAGAGTGATCGTCTTTCCGGTCACTTCAGAAAAAGGTATATCAGCAAAATGGCAAGCAAGCAAACAAGCCAAGAGTCAAGTTAGAAAACATACGAGTCTTCACAAAGATCTGCATACCACCACGCAATCGTAGGACGAGATGAAGGGTAGACTCTTTCTGGATATTGTAGTCGGCAAGAGTGCGGCCATCTTCAAGTTGTTTACCGGCGAAAATCAAACGCTGCTGGTCTGGAGGAATCCCTTCCTTGTCTTGGATTTTGCCCTTCACATTGTCGATAGTGTCCGAGGACTCAACGTCCAGAGTGATGGTCTTTCCGGTAACTATACTTAGGGTCAGTTTGTGATCTTGCAAACACATCTCGCTGTTCAGAAGGGAGTCTCACGAGTTTTCACAAAGATCTGCATCTTTGATTTTTGGAAGAATTAGGTTGAGTGTAAGTTTGACGAATTTGAGGTTATGTACTGAGTGCGAGCGTGGGTGAGGATGAGAGATAGGAGGATGGTGAAGAGAGGGAGAGAGAGAGGGAGGAAGAGAGTCAGGAGGGAGGGGAAGAGGGGAAGGTGTCTTAATGTAGACTATGTGGGAGCGAGATTAGTTCCGTTGGGTGCGTCATCGCTCCCGCTGTCATAATTAAGGTCTTGGGAGGAACCGCGGGGAACTCTATAGAAGCAGGTTCTTTACCCGGTTTTTGTGAGGCTCAACTGTGCCTTTCGCGATTGGCAAGGAACAGGTGCTCGAGTGATTGATTCCACTGTTTCCCTTGACGGGGAAGTCTGAAAGAAGGGCGACTTACCAGTGGTGTGCGGATGGTAGGGAAGTGGTTTTTGTACAAGAGAGCAATTGTTTTTCTAGTTAACTAACCTTGCACCAAGGCATCTCCACTAATAAGAGGAGACACCACTGGTATTTGCACTGCATTCAGGAATACTTTCGAGCTACTCCTAGAGTATGATTGAGGACGGCAAGAGTTTGGATCACTTTTCTGAGGAGGGTGTGACAGATTTGGGTGTAACGGTTACCGTAATACTAGAATTTAGGCTTGGTGGAACCTACTAATGATGCTCAGATACTTTATTTGAACCATGCTCGCGCTGTCGGGATGAACTTGTTTCATTGGACACCCAAAGAGTGAAGTGATCGGCCAACCAGGAATATGGAAATGTCCGGCAACACATATAAGTTGATAATCATATACGATTCAAGAAATGAGTAGGCAACTTCTTGAGCATCAAGCTTGGGTTGTATTTCGCTAGGACATATCTCTGTGTAAATTCAGGAGTAGAATAGTGAGTTGTCCACATCAAATCTGAGATGCCGGCTTTCGTGTTATTTATCAAATGATATAGAGATAAGGGCAGATAACGATCTCGGTAGAGATGTAAAGAAAGGTTGAAATTTTTGTTTACCAGCATATCATGGTTCCGGAAGACTGGAGTTGGTATGCTTACCTACCACCTTCTCATGAAAAGCGTGATGGTTTTGGAGGAAATGATTTTTTGCGCCACCCGGATTTCTGCTAATTATCAATCTTTGAAGATACCATGCAAGCTAGTGAAAAAAAAATAGGGTTTTGACAAAAAGACAAGTTGTTGAACAATGTAAATTTGAGTGAATTAAAATTCGGCAAATATCATAGGGGTATGGCCCAGAGTTCGTTTGCCTATAGATACTATGGTTCTGGCTGTCTATAGCATTCATCAAGTCGAGAGCAACGGGGATGCAGTCTGGCATGCAGCGGCAGGTTATGAGCACAAAATAGCGGTGACTTAACCTACCATTGCATTCTGAGAGTGCTCCCCATTGCTCTCTAAATGGTAAAGTTTTTAGACGGCCAGAACCGTATGTATAGGGGTGGTTACATTGGCGCATTCTTAAAACTATTATTTATTCTAATTGGTTTTTTTTTAGGCATAACCTATTTGTGCATGCCGGGATTTTCCTATTTCAACAAATAAATCGAAGAAGATAAAGTAAAAACAATTAAGTACCTAAGTTCTGGGTGAAATACATTAGCTACAGCTATCATTATTGATTGCACTGAATCCAGCATGACTATAACATAACCTTTTTGTGAGTAACAAATTATATCCTTTCTTTCTTGAACAATTAAATTCAGACTATTCACATTATAGACCTGTTTAGGTCAACTAGGATACTGCCTAATGATCAACGACTAATGGAAATTAGGCATTCTCACACATGACTATTATGATACTCTTTTAACGGGTTTGTGCTGATGGATAAACATATATGGGGGTGCTATGGATAAACACTGAGCTATTGATTATCTATTTTCATTCTGGATCAGTGATAAAAATTATGACAATGTAATCAATCAAGCTCCCTCAATCTTGCAATTTTAATAGATATTTCTAAGTAGTATGATACAGAGTACTATGAATATTTATTTATTGAAAATTGTTCGGTAGAAGCAAAAAGGTAAATGATTAATAATTTAGGATAATGAGCTTTAATTTCACATATATATGTAACCTTGATTGTAATACAGTTAATTTAAGAGAAAGCAGAGTCAGAGGAACATTAGGGTAATCAACTCTATGTGTAAGTTATCTCAATTTGTTATTACAACAAGTAAGGGCCTGTTTGGCAACCATGTTAATAGTAACAATAGTGATTTCAAAACGTGTTTTGGAGATTAGATTTGAATTGACCAATCATGATCTGTCAAAGGTTATCAAATGATTAGATCTCATCAGATGAGATAACCTTTGAAAGAACCTGATTGGTCAATTCAAAATCTAATCTCCAAAATACATTTTGAAAGCACTGTCGTTTGTAATAATATGGTTGCCAAACAGGCCCTAAGTTATTGGCTTTTGAAAAAGAAAATTTTAGCTTATATTTCCCTCCTTAGGATAGCAATAACAATATCTACTACTATCATCATAATAGCTCTCCAACTCATCCTCCTCCGAATCTATTTCTTCAGCAACTTCCTATCTAGTTTGGCATATTTGCTTCTTCTTCTTGAGGTAATTTTACCTGCTTGCAAGCTTATGGTTTAAGAGAAGCTACAACCTTCTTAGTATCAACAGCTTCACACTGGCAATCGAGAGTAGGTGACTGCTTTGATATAAGAATAAAGCCGCCTTTGAGCTGGCGACAGTTTGGCTTTGCCCAGGCCAGCTCCTCCAGTTGGCAAGAGAGTTTCTTGTTTATGTTGAAATTCTTCAATTCGTTTCATATGTATATTTCCTATGGTAATATTGTTTATATCTCTGCTTGGTTATTTCTAGTTTAGTCAGGGAAACAACGGACATTACTACAGCTAGGGTATATCATATTCTCGGTTATATTTCATGATAATGTTTGAGAATTAATGCGTATATTTCTTATGTTATGTGTGGGATTTCTCGGTTATCTTTCCATGTATAGTGACCTTTTACCAGTCATGTATCATGTGTTATCTTTTCGTTTATTTCGCGCACACCACTTCAGATCACGCATATTTTATTGGGATTTCCTTGTTAGTTTTTCAGGGTAAAGCATATTCGCACTTATGTTTCTTACAATGTTTTCCCTATTTTGTTACTGAATACAAGGAGGACACGCACCTGTATAAATAGCTTGTTGCTGCCTACTTTGTTTTAGTTAATTAAGGACAAGAACTACTATCAATCTACCTTCATACTACAATACTCCTCACACAAGCGTGCACATAGTATACTCTTAATACTGTGTTGTATTTTCGTACTCATGCTATAAGATTGTGCCAATACACATAATTTAAACAGTTTATACACAGTTCCGCCTTGGTCAAACGATGGAGAGATCATATGTAACTACTGCCATATCAGATACTATATCTTACTGAACTGCACCTAAGGCAATTGTGCTGTCGAGACATAGGGGATACTAGTACCATATACCTACAAAGTGACAAGAGAGCCAAAGGCTACTTGATTAAGCAAGGTAGCATACTTAGAGACTCAGTCAAATAAGGTCACTCAGATCCATGGCTGTGTTGGATAACTTACTGGTAAGATAAGGTAGGGTAACCCAGGTGAGCAGTGTAATACAATGCTAAAGTTTGAACAAGTAACCGCTAAGATTGGATAAATAGGATATATAGGTAATATAAGGTAAGCAGTAGTGAATCTATCAAGCTACATAAATCTGTGTAACCTGGTGAGCAGTATCACCAAGACCAGTGTGAATAATTGAATAATTACATGAGCTATTCTACAAGTTTGAACTGGCATTATGTACATATCTGGCATGAATTAGACAATAATAGGTCCAAGTTGCCATACCTTGGAATTCACACAGGTTATGAGAATTCTCTGGTACGCTACCATACGATTACTTAAACTATGAAACTTGTATTATGTCTCGTAGAGTAATTTGGAAGGTATTGGGATACATATCCTCTGGGTGCTGCTGCTACATTCGCCCATTAGGCAGCAGTAAAAAAGTGCTCCACTTGGTCAAAAGTAACAAACTCATGAGATTGAAGGTGGTAATAAAATATGGTATAGGTTTTCACTATCCGTCTGGCAGTGACCAGATGCTGTCCAAACAATATATATACAGGTAGGCCGTGGCTGACATAGGAAGGTTGCTAGTATTGACACCAGCTGGCTCTTGGAAGTTACTCTAGGTGCTCAATAGTTCAAATAAAGGTGGGGTGTCCATCGCAGAGGCCCTTTTGGAGAAATGAATATACTGTGGTATCTCTGGATTAAACTCTACTATTTAACAAAAGATAGACCAGGCATTACACAATTACTAAAGGAGATTACCAGACTCTAGAGGCATTGAGTCTTCTTGGAGTTGTACTAGTTAATGAAGGATAGGTTAAGTGTAGCACTCATGTAGCCAAAATAATTGTCTCAGGTAACTCGAGAGCACTTAGAGACAGTCACGATTGGTGACTAAGCAAGGCAGAATTTCACATGACTCATAGTTATGAGTCACAAGGTTGTTATATTTTGCACTATGACTCATTAGAAGTCATGGGGTTTCATATGATGCACACTTGTGCAATCATAGTTATGTTGTTATTGGTTGATCGTGCGCATGACTCACATTTGTGAGTCATATGATGTAAAGATTTTCGCACATGACTCACACTATGAGTCATGGGTTTCGCGCATGTGACCACTTTAGGGCACATGACTTATTATATGAGTTATGATTGGTTGGCGTGCGGCGCAGTTACCTCAGAGGAGTCAGCTGATGGATTTCATACTATGACTCACTATGAGTCATAGAGGTCG
>QFET01017711.1:0-10164 GCA_003316355.1 Tuber calosporum | reverse complement strand
AAAAAAAAAAAAAGGGTACAGCTCAAAAGGTGTGAATAAGAGGAATACGAAAAATGGTAAGAATTCGATGACAGAAATATTCGACACGGGAAGAAGAGAAACACAAAAGTTGTAATTAAATCTATATATATATGATACCCCACTTCACCCAAATCGCTACATCAGCAATACAAGTATCATACGACAGCACGTCGATAGTCATCCTCCAAACTGTCATTTTTTCCAAAATAGGTCCCTCGTGGTTACGGACGAGTGAGATGTCGTGAGTTGACTAGCCTTGGGGTGTTTGTGTAGAGGTGGGAGGGAAAAAAAAGGGGCAGAAGAAGTGGGAGTTTGAGTGTGGGCGTTTGGGAATGTGTATTCTACTCCGGTATCTGGGTGGTGTTGGTGTGGGTGTCTTGGAGATATCTGGTTGGAATGGAGGTGGATATATTACACTTTTTCCACTTCCGCTTCCCGTCCCCTTGGATACCGCCTGGGAGAGAGGGGGCTCTAGGAATTGCCCCAGCGGGGAAGGGGTGATCTTATGAGGGGTTTTTTTCAGTATTATGGCTACACGGTTCGCCGTTGCGTAGGTTGTTATTCGGGTTTGTCGGTGAAATTTTTTTTTTGGGAGATTGCTTTTTGGTGATCGCATCTAAATTTCCGTGGTGGCGGGGGGTATGGTTTCGGGTTTTTGTGAATGCATGGGAGTACTATGCTTCTTGTATTTCCCTAGGCTTAGACGTACAGCGATTCTTATTCGGAAGTTTTTCGTTGGCATATGATATATGGTTTGTTTGGATTACTGGTTTGATATTATGATTAAGGGGACGAAAGAATGCTATGAAAGGACAGTGCGTATAAATGATGTATGATACCGGTATTAGACTCCTTGAATATTATTCTCTCCTACGCATCAGTCGCCACCTCCAACATCCCCGTCGCTCCACCGCCCCATACCCAAGCACCCCCCGTCACTCAGTCTTCATCGTGTGCTGTGATCGCTCCCTATCAAACTATTAGCCTCAGCGCCACCAGAATATCCGCCTCCTCCCCCCGCCCGAGTAGATCCATACCCTTAAGCAGGAAGCCCACAATCAGTTCTAGCAGTCTCCAGATAAGTAACAGGGATACGTCCGACCTGCTGCCCTTGATCACCCGTCAACTTGTTGAGCGCAGCCAGACTCAAAACGATACCGCTGGAAGCCTTGTCGACACCAACGATGCTGATGGTAGCCCCTGTAGCAGTGTTTGTGACATTATAACACTTTCCGCAGTTAGGAGAGTTCCATTGGGCGATCGTCTCGATCGCGCCGACGCGTGGGAAGCTTGGGAGAGAGCCCAGGGTCGGGTAACCCTTCGTGTTAAGGCCATTGCTGCCGTCGGAGCAGGTTATCGAAAGGGTGGAGAGAGTGGAAGTGTCGTAGACGGGATCGTATGCTGCTGTAGAAGCGATTTGGCCGAATGCGCTGGTGGCCATTGCCGCGAGGGAAACTATTGCGGTGGAGAATCGCATGTTGATTGATCAATTTATGGAGTGAGTGAGGATCGGAAGGCGAGAAAAGCAGCTCAGAAAACGAGTGTGTTGAGGATGGTGAATTGTTTGGAAGCGAGAGGAGGAGGGAGTGGACGTTGAGTGGTGAAGAAGGGAAAATTGAAAGTGGTAGGAGAGGGGGTTTTATATACTAGTTGGATCCCAATGAAAAAAACATCTCTCCAACAATTCAGAATTGTCATTCCGCCAGTTGCCGGTTTGATTTGGCCGGTTTGGTTGGCTATATCGCACCTAAAGTCCTCAGAGTATAGGAGAGAAAGGCTTCTCATGACAGACACAACTAAGACTAGCACTTTCCCAGGGACACCGCCTCCATTCCCGCAGCCAGGAGAGGAAATAAGTTGTGGTTTGGTACAAAAATCTCACGATATCCCCAGTGTGATGTTCGGTCTGGTCGGGTGATCCGGGGGCAGTAAAGCATCGACCCACATCGGGAGGAGATCGACTTTAGTTGCCTTACAGGTGCATGATGAATAAATTCCTGGGACGCAGAAAAGGTCCAGCGAACCAGCGTCTAGGGTTCTTCTGTACTACTTGCTTCTTGCAGTGCCGGTATCTGTGCAAAGAGTACTGACGGGGCCCTTGTAGGTATAGTACAGGGAACCTGCATACTAACTTCTACTCGTATCCGGGGGCCGTTGGAGTTATGACTCAGGTACGGTACTGTGCTTCTATCTTAGAGCTCTGTGGTAGGCACAGCACAATCGGAACGGCTTTCCCGCTCCAAGAATAGCCAAACTATGGATCCCCTGCTGCACTCATCCCACGTTAATACCCTCCTCGAGGATGGGGAAGCTTCCTCTTACTTGTAGTATCATACCGGTACAGTCCCTTAATTCCCCTACTCTTTTGGTCGGGTAAAGGAAAAAAAAAACACCCCCATGGCACCAACCTCTTACAGTAAGACCACACACGATGGGCACAGGGTAGCAGAACCACAACTAAAAAGAGAGATAGAGAAAAAGCGCTGTACAGTATTCGAGGAGCCTGGACGGTGTGTAGCTCATTATCGCCGGCATTCCTTCAAAACATATAGACGGCACTAGCCGAGTTGTAGTAAGAAAAGCCGGAGTATATAAGAAAGAGAGAAAAAAAAGAAGAGACCATCTCAGTCCAGAGGGTCAGGCATAAAAAAGGTTACACCGTTGATATTTATTTTTGGCTAAAATTAGCGGCACGCCACAACCGGCTTATCTGGAGACACAAACCTTCCATTGCTCAACAAGATCGTATAATAGCGAGAATTATTCTTTCGACTGGAGCACTCGACCAGAGGCCAGGTAAATTAGATCTCTTCAAAATTGAGCAACGCGAGAGGAAAACGGAGACTCCATCAAGGCCATAGTTCTCGGGTGCGCCGTCTTAGTTATGCACCTTGCGAGTACAATACGTTACTGCACCATGACTAAACTCCCTCTTAATAATCCATATTCACCACCAGCCCATCCTTCCCATCCTACCCTCATTGAAGACTACACTCAAGGATCTCTCAAGTCAACTCTAGGCTCCGCTACCGATCCATTCCCCCCAAAGCCAATTCATTAATGGTGCCCGGGGACCAAACACTACCCTCTCCCCCACTCCCCCGGATACACCCCAGAACTATACTAAAATAAACCCCACCGACTCAAACCACGGCACAACCTTCTTGTAAAAGAGACAAGAAAGAAAGTATAAACATAAGCTTTCCTGTGGGATCCCAAAGTCCAGGCTCACCGCTTGCCATACAGGAGGCTTGTCCGGTGCTGTGCAGCCTGATTAGTATAGTAGCGTATGCGCCCAATAACGGGCCAGGCGTCCCCGGATGCTAGCGGAAGGGTCGACCCGGGGTATAATACTTGGTGCTATAAACCGTTTTGAACCTCTTCCACATATCCTTAACTAACCCGACGGTAATCTTAAAATTTTCGTCCCAACTGAGTGTTGAAAAGGATCTCTTCGTCGTAGTTTTTTTTCCCTCTCCATTCCCTTATTCTAACGGGGGGTCGGGGGTCCTAGACCTCCTTGCGATACCAATTCGTCAGCAGAGAACCTTCCTTCCGGGGGATATTTTTCTGGAAGCGTGGTGAGAAAAAGAGGTCTATATGAGCTGACTTTACCACCCGGTAGACTATCCATCTCCCACGCATGGCTGAAGTGGTGGTGGTCAGAAACGGGTTGGAATCGTGGCGGAGGTGGGGCGTTTTGGGAACACAGTAATGTCGTTGCGGGTTTGATGTGATGTCACCGTATATACATGTACGGGGAATGACTTCGGGGTTACTTTCTTCCGAGATCCCCGGCTCCTTCCGATTCGGTGATGCCTGGGGAAAGTGCGGAAGGGTTCTTCTTGGTTGGGAAAACAGGTAGTGCGTTGCGAAAAGCTATGGATTCCTTGCCAGATTTACTGGAGAGCGGCAAACATAGGTCGCCTATTTTGGGGGCAACTGGAGTAACTCTACAACGATAAGACGAACAGCAATAACCTTTCCAGGAGAATGGTTGTCAATACAGTACAAATGGGCAAGGCACATACAACATGGCAAAAAGGGGAGAATCAGAGTACATCTGAAAGTTCAAACAAATCCTCAATATCTTGTGTCTATTACTCCAACTAATTAACCTGAGAGAATTGTATGGTTAGTTATATACCATAAAATACCTATTATCATACTATATCTAGTTTGATTGGAAATTTAGTTATACGTGACTGTCTCAGATAATCAAAACCTAGAGGATCAGTGCGAAACAGTTCTTTATTAAGGAAGAGGAGTTCAGCAAATGAGTAGATTTTAGGGCGAAAAAATTACAATTTTAGGACCTTTTATTTAGGATAAAAGGGAAATTAGTATAATGAATGCAAGAAAAATAATAATAGGAAATTGTAGGCAGTAGACGAGGTATTTAAGAAATAGTGATTGAGGAAGCAACTCCTTTTGAAGTTGCCCAAAGGCTGCAGTGAAGGAGAGTTCCTGGAATAAGATTGACTGCGACAGAATATATCTGATATCACATTTTCAAGTTATACTACACAAGGGGGGTTGAGTACATGGTATCTTAAATAATGAGTAAATGTGCAAGTGAGAGTCAAATGAGTCGATGTACTTGAATATTCAGTATTGCTGTATACAAATTGTAATTAAAAGAGCTTTTTACGAGGGCACCTCATTCAATAACTGTTGTATCTAGAAGCCAGACCAACTATAGAATCTAAATATAAGATACCCTTAGTGGAGTAGTAGAAAAACTTTGATTCTGATCTGCAAAGTCTACAGAGTTTATCTTAATATTATAGACAACTGCAATCTTGGTATTAGTTATGCTAACAAGTAGTTGATTGTAAAAAAAGTCATCAAATATTTTTGCAGTTGCTATATATAACAAGGGAGTGCTGATGGCTTTTGTATGGATAGAAAATTCCTCATCTCTGGAGTAATCTCATGAACTATACAGATGCATCATATAGGATAGTTGCCAAAGACAAATATGAAGATTTCTACAAACTATATTAGGGATTATATTGAGGAAAGATATAAGCTTCATATTGCCAAATATGAAAGCTCTTAGGTAGTCAGCTGAGCTAGGTTGAGATATATAAAGAATTTCTAATTTATCTCTCTCATGTAACTGGAATTAGTTCCTATAGTTAAGGCTGACATGGTTAAGGGAAACCAGTACCGCTAGTAAGAAGTTAATTTATTTTATGTTTAGTTTCAAGTATTGTTTAATATTTAGCTTGTGTTATAGTATTAGGTACAATGTATCAGGTTGTTACCCAGTATGTTATATGTTTGGTTTCAAGTATCATTTGATACTTAGTTGATTGTATGTTTAGTTTCATATATTAGGCTGTTATCAGATATGTTTTGTATTTGGTTTCAAGTATCCGTTTGATACAGAAATATTTTATATTATATTTCAAGAGACAGTTAGGCCACTTGATTGTTTGTTTTATTGACAAGGCTTTTGATAAGCCAGCAAGTGTAATTAAAGACTGCAATCCTTGGGAATTTAGAAGGAGCAGACTTCAACTGACAGAGTTTTTAATATATTTAGTTGAGTAGTGTAACAGGCTATAGCCTGCGTAAACAGCTATACAAGAGAGTATAAGTAATAGCCTGCTATCGCATTGGTGACTAAGGGAGACCTGTTGAGAGTCAAAGATAAGTAGAATAAAATAAAATAGTTTATGGAGTAAAGGGGACCAATAGGATCACTATTCAACCAAGCCGATATATCACTAGGTAATTTCTTGTCGAAAGCGTTCCCATATGGAATAGTCAGTGTCCCAGGTATATCCACCTAATCCATCCATAACCATGCGGTATTTTTCCGAGAAGGGTGCCACTTTGTTCCCTTTTGTTTTCCCCAAGGGATAACCTATTCGATGTGCATGATTTTCCCCCTGTATAGGATTGCGATCAAAGTAGTCTCCAGAGGCTGTCAACCAGTTTTGATTATCTTGGTTGTCATTTCCTTCGAAGAAGTAGGTTGGTTTTGCTATTAGCTTTGCTAGTCGGGAGAGTCCACTGATACGTTGTAAGAGAGCCATTGTTAACCTGGCCTGGGGTACATCGTTTCTGGGAATAGACGGTAACCAGGGAGCGCGTTCCACCCAACCACCCTTTCTACCCCATCTCTCTTCTCTATCACTTTCGGACCCATCATCATTTGGGTCATAGGCATTACCATGATTACCAGGTGGTAGTGGCGGTGGTTGATTATTTCCTCCACGGTCAACTCCTTTTCCTTTATCCTTCCTTGGAGTTGATGCTGATTCCTTTGTAGGAATAGTACCTTCTATTAGTAATATTGATTGTCTTCGTTTAGACGGTCTTGGATCACCATCACTGGGTCCATACTGTGTTGGTACAGGTGTCTTTTCCGCTAACTGAAGTACCAGAGCATCTAGGTAGGCCTTCATACCTGCCCTCTGTTCTCGTTGCTGTTGAGCAGCAATTCCTCGTTACCTGTAACACCTCCATGGGTGTATCAGGCACCACGAGGAATGTGTCTCTGTAAGGTATAATGATAGTAACACAGATCCCAAACTATCTGGACTTCAAGGGAGTAGTACTACCGGAGGTCTCGATAAGTTGTTTAACAGCCGTCGATAACTATATCGCCAGCATCGCTAAGTCCTAGACTTACTTGCTGTGGTTTCGTTCAAACAGAAAAGAAGTAACTGCTCAACCAAGTATATTGAAAAACTCTGTCTGTCGAAGTCTGCCCTGTCTATGCTCCAGAGGGGCAGTCTTTAAATACATGATCTTGCTTATCCAAAGTCCTCCATCCTCTTCCATTTGATTTCCAAACAACGGACATAACCAAGCTCCGCTTGTGAAGTCCTCCAATCAAACAAATGCCACATACACCTAAACGGTGCAACAAACAAAATATGTATCATCCCAATACATAAAACAAAACATAAAATGTGTCGGGTATCAGCCTGATACATGAAATTCAACTTAAAACAAACTAAGAATCAAACGATACTTGAAACCAATCATAAAACAAACTAAGTGTCAAAACGATACTTGAAACCAATCATAAAACAAACTAACCTCTTACTAGCCCTGATAGTGTCCGTTAGGATTGTCAGCCTTAACAATAGTAAGCAATACGGGTTAAACCCCAGAAATAAAACAACTGTTTCCTAAAACAAAAACTAAATTTTTTTTTTCTCCGACATCAAAATCCTAATCAAAACTAAGTTCTGATAACCTCACCATCATCTGAGGCTCCAGAGTCGTCATAGTCACTCTCCAAGTAGGATTTCCAAAATCCATCGTCCACCTTTCCTGCATCAGCAAACTCTCCGTATACTAGTGTCTTTGGCATGAATCTGATCTCAATATATCCTGTAATGATAGGGAATTCGTCACCTGGACAATTGTCTGTCCACCATTCCTGGACAAGGTTTATAGCGTTCTCTAATCCTTTGACAGGCTCTCAGCTATTCTTAGAATCTGCATAACCTTTCCACTTAATTAGGAACTGGTCCCGTCCATAGTGCTGGCGGTCATCCAACACTGGTTTAACCTCCCATTCTGGTACTTCTTCAACGAGGATAGGTGCTGGTTTCGCATAGGCCCTGCCAGTGAACCTATCATCATCGTTCTCCATGAACCTCATAACTGTAGAGCAATGAAATATACCTTTCTTGCGGCAGTAAATCCTAGCGTCCATCTTAACTATGTAGTTCTGTGAGTGGGAGTCGTATTCTAACACCAGGAAGGGTCCTCGCCATCTGGGTGCCTGTTTCTTTCTTCTACCAGATTCCGTAGCGAACAGGTCTCTCCGGAGTAAGAATCGTTCGCCCACATCAATGGGTTTGTGGTTGGTCCTTCTTCCTGCTGCTATCCTGGTACTCCTAAATCTCGCCATCTTGACGCATTGATAGGCATCATTTCGCAATTCGTGGTGTCTGTTCAGGAAGTTATCGGAGGCAGGCACCTGGGTGTTTCTGACTCTGATAGTCAACAGCATAGGGTAATCTCGTCCATACACTGCTTTATATAGTGACATGTTCATGACAACAAAATGTTCTGCATTCTCGTAGGCTGCTAACTTGGGAAGCACAAGTAACCAGTTGTTCTGGCGCTTGTTAACAACATTCCTTAATGCTGTCTTAAGTTCTCTAATCTTCCTTGCATCCTGGCCTTTGGTTTCGTGGTGTCCAGGCACTGCCTTAATATGTTCGATGACCAAAGACTTCATGCTTTAGGGCCAGAATCGTGATAGAAAACATCGGTCAGCATCACTGATAATCGAAGTAGGCTCTCGATGTGGACTGAAAATACGAAGCCTGAGGAGGGTCAGGGTCTCAATCACTTGACTGCTTGAGTGTGTAGGAATAAACCAAGTGAATCCAAGCGGCCTATCCACAACTACCAGTACTGTGTCATACTTGTTGTTTCCAGATTTGTTGAATGGTCGAGCAAAGTCGATAGCGTAGGAGGTGAATATCTCGGAGGGTAATGGCATAGACTGTGCCTCTCCTTCAGGTAGCTTGTTGCGTTCCTTATTCCTTTGGCATAAATCGCATTGGCGAACATAGTGTAGAAAATCCTTCCTTATCTCAGACCAGAATATGTTTTCTGTAGCATAGTGTCACGATTGGTGCCTAAGCCAGGCAGGATTTCACATGACTCATAGTTATGAGTCTTGAGGCTCTCAGATTTCGCACTATGACTTAGTAGTAATCATAGGGTATCACATGATGCACAGTGGTGCAATCATGGTTATATTGTGATTGGTTGATCGTGCGCATGACCCACATTGGTGAGTCATATGATGTAATGATTTTTGCACATGACTCACATTATGAGTCATGGGTTTTGCACATGTGACCACTTTAGGACACATGAATTGTTTTATGAGTTTTGATTCGTTGGGGACGCTGCGCAGTGCACTCATAGGAGTCAGCTGATGGATTTCATAGTATGACTCAATATGAGTCATGCCGAGAGTGTGACTCATAGGTATGAGTCACCAGGGTTAGGGTTGAGGGAAGAGTTCCTATATATGGACCTCTAGGTAGCCTCTAGTTAGGACTCTTCACGCAACCATCTAAGTTCTTTCCTATACAATTACTATACCTCTCTACCCTACCGCTCCTCTATTGGTGGTGAGCGATAGGAACCACAGGGTTTCGGCTATCTATACAACCTAGGCATAGGCCTAAGAACAATAGTGGATGTTCACCTAGTACTACTCGTTGCAATAGTACTCCTCCCTTGGTGGCTAAGATTAGCGCCACGCTTAGTCCTGTACGATTAGGATGGCGTGGTTTTCTGTATCCAACCAACAGAGAAGTAGTTACCTGTTGCAAGTCAGCTGACAGTATAGCATCGTAATATTTGGTTGTGTCACCTAGGCAAAACCTAACCACAAAACGGCGGACTTTAAAGACAACGACATCGACTTTAAAGAGGGAGAAATCGATACCTCAACACTTGGTCCGGCACTCGAAGAAGCACTGAACACAAACCTATCCAGAACTCAGTCACAAAGGACTGCAAGTCCAGTCACACCTGAACCTGCCTCTCCAGCCGGATCCATAGAACCCAAAACACCCAGACTGGGAAGAATGTCTGCTTCAGGCCCAGCAAACGAAGGTGTGGGATCAGGAATTCAACCAGCATGGTTCACAACTGCACAGTTCCAAGAAATCCTGAACCTGATGAACAATCAGCGAGAAACAACCAATAACTGGATCAAGGTCGAGAAACCCCCTACCTCCCTTGGAATAAGGACCAAACAACGAGCCTTCTTAGTACAATGCCAATTATACTTTGAAGCAACACGTGAAACACGACATATAGAATGCATTACCTACATCAAAAGTCTTCTAAGGGACGCAGCAGCTAGCTGGATAACTCCATTTGCCGAAGGGCGCAAAATTGAGACCTGGACTACCTATGAGGACATCACGGCAGCCCTCAAAGACCAGTTTGGGGATATGGATGCAGAAAATGCAGCGAGGACTAAGCTCGACTGCCTAAGGCAAAGCAAGGAACCAGTTGCTCAATAAAGGAATGACTTCCGCCTAAAAGCCACGGAGGCCAATGAGGATGATGGAATGTTGATGTTACAAACCTATCCTTAGTCTGCCGGACAAGGCACACTATCTCCTTTAACTGCAA
>QFET01017708.1:0-15084 GCA_003316355.1 Tuber calosporum | reverse complement strand
CAGGGGATCCCAGGGGGGTGGGGGCAACCAATGGAGGTGGAGATGAGGGGAGAGATACCAGAATGTCGGGGGGGAATTCAACCTGCGTCTCCTGTAAATAGGCAACCAGGTTGAGGGGAGGTGGTATAGAAGACCAGATGTGGTCGTCCACGCCTATCCCCATGACACCTGGAAGGTGGTGTCTGCGGGCATCTGAGGTGGCCGTGCAGGAGTATGGCGTGCTGGAAGTCTTCTTCCTGGTCCCAGCACCGTGGACAGAGGGTGGGGTCTCCTTGAGAGCCCAAGGAGGTATAAAGAGCCAGGTAGCACTTGTGGGTACGCATTTGGTGAATGCGGCACACCATGAGCTTGCCCTGGCCCATGAAAGGATGTGGGGACAGGGATGGTCTGTAGGGGTAATAGGCAGGGGGAGGGCAGGCCTCTTACCTGTCCTTGATAAGGGTCTGGTGGGCCCACCTCCTAAGGCTAGTGTAGACAGCGCGCAAAGTAGGTAGCGGGGAGTGGGGAGGGCAGAGGGGTGCTAGATCTGCATGTGGTAAGGGGGTGAAGGATAAAGATCTAGGGATGGGGAGGATGAGGTGTGCCATCACATCCACTGGGAGGTTGTTGCTGACCGGCAGGAAGGGAGGAACAGTTTTCCAATGCAGGATTGACATTGGTCTGGAGGCGCCGACCGAGGTGACGCCATGAGTCTGGAGCGCAAGACTGCAGAAGGGAGGGAAAAGCCTGGGGGAGCCGCCCTGAAGCTGGGTTGATGCTGGGTGGGTCGCATACTAGTCTGAGCACAGCAAGCTCACAGCACTGGGTGCACAGGAGCTCGATGGAAGGGAGCCTGCTCTCGAGAGAGAGGACTGAGTGTCTGGTAGAGTGAAAGCAATTGGTAACCCATCTCTTGATCAGGCGCCAAAAGAGGTCCATGTGCCATAGCATTCTGCATGAGAGTACAAAGTGATCAGCCGCATAGGTTAGGATGGGAAGGAGGAGGGAGATGTAAAGGCGGTGATACAGGTGGGGAGAGAGGCCAGCCCTTGGTGGGGAAGACCTGCGAACGGTGGCAAAGGCGCCTAGAGCAAGGGCGAGAGGTTTGGGAAATAAGTTAACGTGGAAAGGGATGGGGTGAGCCTGTAGCCAAGCTACCAGAAATAATTGGCGGGATGGAAGACATGCCCATCCAAGAGTATAGGGATGATGCAACGGGAGCCCTACTGGTTCTTGGTGCACCAGTCAATAAGCACTGTCTTGAGGACTGAGAAGGGAACATTGCGCGCTGCTCGACGACTCTTGATCCTGGAAATAGCCACTTGCAGTAGCAGAACATTGCGGCTATAAGATGAAGAAGATACACTCAATGCAAAATCATCAATAAAAGATAACATAAGGCCCCTGGGGAGGGAGAAACGAAGGGAAGAAACATAAATACTAAAGAGCAAAGAAGATACAGGAGACCCCACAGGGGTGCCTACAGAAACGGAAGAAAAGATTCCAGGTGAGCCCTGGAAGACAAGATAGCAGGTGCGGCCAGTAAGGAAGAACCTGACCCAGGAGATAAAGTAGTGATTTACCCCTTTCTTCTTGAGTACAGAGGAGAATAAATCAGGATCCACATTGTCGAAACTCCCTTAGAGATCAAGGAAGAGGGTGGAGACCCGGAGGGCGGGGCGGTGTAGGGTCGGACTGTATGAGCGAGGGTGATGTCTGCATCAAAGGTGAAAAGGCCTACAAGGGAGCATATTGGTGGGAACTGAGGAGACCACTACCCCTAGCGACCTGGGCAAGGCGGGAGGCGACAATTCTCTCCAAGACTATGTAGATTGTCTCGAGAGGAAAGATGGCCCTAAAGGAGGCTGGGGTGTCATACGATGTCTTGCCTGGCTCGCCCATGACCACACCATTGGCCTTTTTACGGTACAGGGTGTGTAACCCGTGGAGGAGAATAGGGGAGAGGAGCGTAACTATTAATAAAGTGGTGGTGCGGCGGACTACTATCAATACCCCATAGGGGACGGTATCAGGATCCGGCGCTGAGGAGGAGGAGGAGTTACTGAGAGTGGCAGAGATCACATCAGAGGTCAGCTCACGGGCACCGATGTAGGGGCGGAGGATGGAGGGCAACTGGGGGGAGGGACAAGGTGGGAAGAAATGGTTGAGGAGAGCAGAGTTTATAGACACGGGAGTGTCGGTCCCTGGTAGGGTGTAGGCGTGAGTTGTATGGGAGCCCTGGGCTAGCTGTTTGGTAACCCAAAGGGAGGCGGGAGTGATGTTCTGGATGAGGGATGTCCAGTGGGCCTTTTTCGCACTCTTTATGGCATTGAAGTACCCAAGGCGGGCAAGTCTGGCACCAGGGATTTTACCCATAGAATGGGTAGAGCGGGCTTTGCGAAAAGTGCAGTAATGTTCTTTCATAAGAGTAGAGAGGAGGGGTAACCACCAGAACTTGGCCCTGGGGGATGGGCTCGAGAGGGGAGTGTGGTTGCGGAGCAAGGAAAGAACATTACTTAAGTTTGTATCGAACAGTGAGGTTAGAGAAGCGGAGGTGGGGAGGAGGGGGGCGTCAGGGATTGTCATCTCCTTGAGCAGGAGTGAGAGGGTGCCCCAGTCAGTCAAGGCCCGGTTGGGGCAGGGAGGGGGTTATGTGTCTTTAGGATTCCTAAAGGAGAGCAAAATGGGTACATGGTCTGAGCGAGTTGAGCAGAGGGGAGTGCTCCATGACGAGAAAAAAGGAACTAATTCAGGAGAGCCAAAGGAACGATCTAAAACAGAGGGTCTGCCTCGGCCACATAAAGGGAAGTGGGTGAAGACCCCACGCGTATTCAAGAGCCGGTAACTAAGCTTGGCCACCGTTCAAAAGTAAGGGAAAGAAACAGGCAACTCAGTGGGAGAGTGGGCACACAGCGTGTTACAGGAGGGGTGGTGGATGTTAAAACTGGCTAAGGATAGAATACGAAATCCATCCAGGGGAAACAACTCAAGAGGAGAAATAGTATACAAGGTGGGCGCCCTGCCGGGTAGTGAATATGAGTTCAGTACGCGGACGTATGGAAAGGAAAACCCACACAGTCTATTTGTCTGGAAAAAATCCAGGCCCATAGTGTCTGACCTAATAAAAAACATGGGAAGTATGAGGCTAATAGAGAGCAAGGCAGAAGAAACATAAAAGGCCACCACTGGCTTTTGAGGGGAGAAACAAGGGGGAGAAAAGGACTTGAAATCTCCTAACTAAAGGCCATTATTTTTATTTTTATTTTTGTTTTAGTTTTATTTGTATTTTATTTCATCGTATATTCTATGAGAAAAGTACAATGCTCAGATGCATCGCTAGATATGGCTTCGAAAAACCTTACCTCACCGCCCCCGGGATCAAAACCTGTACTCCCAGTACTCACTTGTATGGGCCTAAGGGCAGGCTCCTACCCGCAAACAAACTAACGCCTAGCAGAAACACCAAGGTAAAAGTAAGAAGATGGTAAGCAGGAAAGCATAAGGGAAACCCTAGACATAGACTCCAGTAAAAAACAAAATAAATAAAACCACAAATCAAAACCAATCCTAGCACTCAAAGTGATACAGGACCTGGAGCCACCTATAACCAGAGGCTACTCATAGTGGTAGCCATTACTTCGAACCCAACTAGGATTAGAAACAGCTAAGGAGAAAGTGCAATACCATGACAGAGGGTAACCTGGTGGGCTTGCCACTGTGGTAAAAGTCACGTGAGCAGGTGTGATGAAGGATACCACTATGTAGGGGGAGCAGTAGGGTGCCAGCCGATCCAACCGATGGGCGAAGGGAGTGAGGGTGAGGCAATCTTTAGAAACAGCTGAATATGTAAAACATGGCCACCACTTTTCCTGAATCGTAGAACAAGTACCGCCAACCTAGAGAGAGACCGTAGCGCTACTACCCAAAGGAGTTCTACGCTAAAGGCGCTAACCAGGTGGGGCCGTATGGGCAAGGTGTCCAGTACTGACAGTGCCAACTATACAGGTGATGAGAGCTTTTGCGGGCCGTCTAAATACTAAGCGAGGCCTAGGGAAGGTGGGGTATGCGAGCGAGAGGAGACATTTTGAGATGAAACCACTAAGAACCCCTATGTGAGAGCATCCTCTAGCAAGGTGGACGAGAGTAGGAGGGGCCCCCAAGACCCATAGGCAAAATAGCCATCAAAGGGGAAAGGGGAGGGCAGGAGGATAGTTGGTGATGAAACTCGTTGTGTTGAGATTTCAATTGCACAGTGTGTGGACGTGACTGAGGATGTCCTAAGTACAGGCCGCCCAGAGGTCCTTATATAGGCACTCTTCCCTCAGCCCTAACCCTGGTGATTCATATCTATGAGTCACACTCTTGGCATTACTCATATTGAGTCATACTATGAAATTCATCAACTGACTACTATGAGTCAACTGCCCAGCATACCAAACCAATCAAAACTCATAACACAAGTCATGTACCCTAAAGTAGTCACATATGCGAAACCCATACCTCATAATTTGAGTCATGTGCGAAAATAATTACATCATTTGACTCAAAAGTGTAGGTTATGCGCAGGATCAACCAATTACAATATAATAATGAATGCACTAGTGCGTATCATCTGAAACCCCAAGACTACTACTGAATCATAGTGCGAAATCTATCACGCTTATAAGTCATACCTATGAGTGATGTGATATCGTGCTTTGCTTGGTTACCAATCGTGACATTAGCTCTTGCCTCCGATCAGCCTAAGTCTCATCATGCTCAATGTCCTATACTCGTCAGGCTTTCCACTAACCTGCGCAATTCTTTTTTCAACTTCCGAACTTGATGTTCGGCGTGCTGCCAATTTTTGTAGACTTCTTCCCATGTTAGGTTTACCGTTCTGATAGTTCGGTCTCGGTCGGCCATGATCCTCTGGTCGGTCTGCATATCCTTTCTTTAGTTCCAAATTGTGGCTTCTGCTGTGCTAAGTTGGTTTTCTAACTCCTTAATTGATCATTCCATGCATCCCACTTCAGGACTAGTATTTGCTTCGACATTGTTACCCCCCTCTCTCCTCAACTGTGTCCTCACAGTTGCCTTCCTTTTCCGTATGTGTGCATCATTTTCGTGCATGGGGTGCCTCTTCCTCACTGCGGCTTGAGTATTTCCCAGCATCCATTTTGTTGTGGCAATGTACCCGGCAGTTGTCCTTGAACAGTGGATCCAAGACATATCCTTATAGGGTTGTTGTTGTTGTTTGCAATATTAGTTGTTGTTTAGAAAACTAATTAGATCCTTACATATCGCCTAATTGAAACCTGGCAGTTGTCGTCATAGCAGGCAGTCAATGAAATAGTGTTCTGTTCTGCCTGTATTAGTCTTTCCTCCTGTGTTGCATATGGGTGGCTGGTTTGTGTAATAGCTCTTAGACTATCACCCCAACTGTCAGCAGGTGCCAAGGTCATTTGTTCCTTTGGTTGTTCTTTCACGGATTCAATCTTGGCTGAAACCCTTTTGGGGTTTTCTTGAGTACTGCTGATGGAAACGTTTAATGGCGATGCTGGTATTTTGAATTTCTCCGCTGGATGCCACATTTTGTCGTGTTCATGTGATTAGCCAGTCCACATGCCTCTGTATTAGGGGCGTCTTCGGTGTTTGCCTGAATCTATGATTTTTTCGACTTTGTACTTGCTTTCTCCTTCTATTTCAATAGCTGGTAGTGGTTATTGCTTTTGTGAGGGGAATTGATTGAAGTAAAAGGGTTCGAGGAGAGAGATGTGGAAGGTGTTGTGGACTTTCATCAATTGGGGCAAAGACAATTTATAGGCACTAGTGCCCACCTTCGCAAGGATCTTGAATGGTCCAATTTTCTTGTAATCCAGCCTCTTGTATGGTCTTGTAGTCCTGATGTTCCTTGGCAGTAATCAGACCATATCGCTTGACTTGAGATTGAGAACGGGCTTTCTTTGCTGATTGTAATTCTCCTTTTGTCTTAACTGTCCACAGACCATTTCCTGATGTAGGATACTGTGTAGCTGACCAATTTCTTCCTTAACAGTTCTTGATTTTGGTATCATGTGGCCAATTGCCTCATGCTCTGGGTGGAGGCCATAATTCGCATAGAATGGTGTGGTCTTTATTGTTTCTTATCTTGCATTATTGTATGCAAATTCTGCCAATTGTAGTAGGTCGACCTAGTCATCCTGTTGATAGTTGATATAGGGTCATAGGTATTGTTCTTGTATCCCATTTGTCCTCTCAGTTTGTTCATTGGTCTGAGGATGGAAAGTGGTAAACAACCTTCTTTCAGTCCCGAATGAGTTCTTCGTTTCTCTCCTTAGTTCTGATGTGAAATAGGTTTCTCGATCCCTTGTAATATCCTTTGGCACTCCATGAATGCGAAATATTTCCGCAAAGAATATTTGCCCCAAGTCTTTAGTAGTCAACTCCTTGTTGAAAGATATAAAATGACAATTTTGGTTAATCAGTCGATTACCATCAGTATGGCATCATAGCCGGCTAATATCAGAAGTTCCGTAATGAAGTCCATTACTATTGATTTCTATGGTTGGTGTGGTGCTTGATTTGGCTGCCGTAATCCATCTGGCGCATGCTGGATTGCTTTTATCTTTTGGCAGGTATCATGGTTTTTGTCATCTCGTTTGATTTCATCCCCCATCTTTGGCAAGTAATATTTCCTGGGTTGAAGAGAGTTAGTTTGGCTTGTTCCCCATGGCCAGTTGTGTTAAGGTTCGACTATCTATATCACGCAACCGGCAACGATATATGATTCTGTCTATCAAGACCTTGCTCACTACTATTGCGACTACTCCAAGTCCAATAGTTTTCTTCGAGCACTTGATAGAAGAATCCGACAGTCAACTTCAACTAGAGGTTGCTAGAGGGAGAGCGGAATGAAGGTTTGATTTGATAAAGTTATAGATAGGAAATAACAAAGATGGTTGCGTGAAGAGCTATCTACCTGTCCCCCTATGGGTCCTTATATAGGCCTCTTCCCGCAACCCTAAACCTTATGGCTGTGCAAGTGCGCAGCCATGTGAAACTCATACATCATATGACCTTCTAAGTGCGAAGGTCATCTGCACTAATAATAACCTCATGACTCACAAGTGTGCGTCATGCGCGAAACCCACATGACTCTAAAGTGGTCGTGTGTGCAAAATCAACTCATAATAACCTCATGACTCACAAGTGTGCGTCATGCGCAAAACCCACATGACTCTAAAGTAGTCATGTGTGCGAAATCAACTCATAATAACCTCATGACTCACAAGTGTGCGTCATGCGCAAAACCCATATGACTCCAACGTAGTCATGTGTGCGAAATCCTCGTAAGCCTTACAAGGCTTACTCTGCTTTTCTGTCCTTCCTGCCTAGCGCTCTTCTAGGCAATCGTGACAGGCTGTTAGTAGATCGTGGTTTTGTCATATTATCATTGTACTTATCACTTCTTTTTCAGAGACACAAATTTTGCCGAGATACCTGAGGTTTTCTACATTCCATTGGCATGCACTAGGTGCCACTCCTTTCATCTCATTGTATCCTCTTACCAGGGCATCGTGGTTTGCCCTTATCTGTATATCAGTTTTGCTTGCTTGACGGATTCCTGCATCCTCTTCTGTACACTTCACTACTGCTATTGGTTCCAAGTAGTGTTCTCTTGGTAGCAGCATTCTGTGTTTCTGTTTAATCCTTTCAACGTTTTTTCCAGGAATGTCCTCAACTCTTCTTGTTAGAGCATTTGGCTTTCCTCCTTCTTTGCCAGGTAGGTATTATATCTTGATATCGTATTACCTGAGTATTAGGCTCCAGTGAATTTGTCGGTCATTGAGTACCTTTGTAGTGGTGAAGGGTACCTGATTTTTATGCTCGGAAAGTATCTGTACTCGATGTCGACTCCCTTTTGCTTATCTTCTGCATTCTTCTAGAGCTTGGACGATTGCTAAGAGCTCCTTGTCATGTATGTCATAGTTGCATTCCGCGGATGACATCATTTTCGAGCGCTATGCCACTGGTCGGCATTTTGCATCCTCCCCTTTTTGTGATCATATGCCGGAGCATACATCTTTTGATGTATCAGTTTCAATAATTATCTCTTTCTGCAGATCATAATGGACCAGCAGTGTTACAGAGGTTAGGCGTCAGCATAGTTCATTGAATGCCTGTTGTTGTCGGTCGGGTACAGTTCCAGTTGAGCTTTTTCTTGGTGAGCTCATATAAGGGTTTGGTTATATGGCTGAACCATTCTATGAATCGCCTATAGAAGTTGCAGATCCATAAAGCATTGTATGCCTTTCATAGATTGTGGTAGTTTCCATTCACATATTGGTACGGTTTTGATGGGGTCGACACTGACTCCGTCTGCATCGATGATGAATCCCAGGTATTCTGTTCATTCTTTCTGAAACTCATACTTAGCTGGTTTGTGTGTGAGTCCTTCCTTTTGTAATACTTCCTTAATATTTCTGAAATGACTTCGGTGTTGTTAAAGGTTTTCCGAGTATATCAGAATATCGTCTAGGTAGACAATACAACAGATATCCTGGAAGCGGCTCAGGATTCTGTGGAGCCATCACAAGAAGGCTGCTGGGGCTTACGTAACTCCAACGGGCATGACTGTATATTTGTATACACCGTATTTTGTCGTAAATGTTTTTTTCCATTCGTCTCGTTCTTTGATCGTTATGTTGTGGTAAGCATTTCGGATATCAAGTTGGTTGAACATTTTGGCTGTCCTTAGCCTATCCTGGGGCTCCCCTATAAGTGGTGGCAGGTATTGGTTCTTTTGGTAACTTTCTTGAGTTCTCGGTAATTCATGCATTGTTGTTGTTTACAATCTTTGTTTTTGACAAACCGGATTGGTTATCCTCTGTTTGCAGAAGATCTCGGATCCAGCCTCTGTTTTTGTTGACACGGAGGTATTCTCTTATTTCTTCCCCCTCTCTTTCTCCCAATGGGTACAACTTTCTTGTTGGTACCATTTCTCCTTTCTTTAGGTTGATCTCTAAATCAACCTTTGCCTGGTGCCTTGGTAGCCGCGTTTCTTCTTCTCCCTTGAAAGTGTCAAGGTACTGATAATATTCCCTTGATCCTATATTGCGTGTCTTCTCCTTTTCTTGTTCGTTCTTTGCCTTGATGGCCAATTCAGTGCTGATATTGTTTGTTTCTATCCTGCTAGGCTTGTTTGCCTAATGTTCCCATTTAAGTATCCCTGTGACTTCGCCCCTTCAATAGAACTTGCCAAAGGAAATGGCTGAGATCTCATTGATCTTGAGGCTTTAGCGATCTGCTTTGTCTATACTTCCAAACTCAGCTTTGCCTCTCATAGTGGTAGTCAATTACTCCACTTTTTTGCAGTGTCTAAAGACAATCTTTTCGCATATTAATTGAGCGATTCTACTTCCTGGCTTGACTGTATAATCGTCCGTTCCCAGGTTAACTAGCACTACATTGAATTCACCCGTATAGTTAACGTCGATTACCCCAGCATTGACTGTAATCAGATATTTACATGGTAATCCGTTGCGTGGAGCAAGCCGCCAATAGGTGCCTTCAACAAGTTTGATGGCTATTGCCGTAATGACTAGAATTTAGTCTTTTGCCGGGATCGTGACTTTTTCGCTCGCATACAGGTTGTGTCCTACTACCCTTACTGATAACTTGGTAGGAATTGTTCCAGTTTCGTTTAATCTTGGTATTTTAATATTCTGGACATCCTTGTTCTGGATCTTGGAGAATTGCATAGTTATATTCTCTTCCAAGGCTTCTGCTTTGGGGACTAGGTCCACCGCTGGTGAGCTTTGTAGGCATACCTTTTTATACATCTTGCTATCTAATGTAATCTTGTTGCATTCCCAGTCGATCTTGGTGTTGTATCCTCTTAACCATGGAATCCCTAAAGCCGCCTTATGGTTGTGCAATTCTGCGATTTGGAAGGTTGCCACTTCCCTATGGCTGCTAATGTCGGTAGGTACTTCTGCTATATGGGTAATTGGTCTCATAGTGCCTGGCTCCCCATCCGCAAGGTAGATTTCCTGTATTTCTTTTGCATTCTTCATTCTTATGCCTTGTCGTTGTCAGAATTCTTTATTGAATAGGTTTTCTGTAGCACCTGACTCAATCATGCCGTTAATGATGACTGTCTTGTCCTTACCATGTAATTGCATTTTGACCATGGTATTGTCTTTTTCTTGTTCTATTATTTCGTGTTTGTAAGTGCCATGTAGATGTTACCAATTCCATTGGTTTTTGGTGTCTTGTCCCACTACCCTTCTCTTACTCGAGACTCTCTTTGTTTCATGACTTGTCCAGAGCTTCTCTGGTCTCCATTTTGCGCAGATTGGTTCGTGGTTTCCAGCAGTTATTATTGGTCTTGCTGTTGAACTGCCTAGTATAGCCCCTCTCATCTCTTGCCTTTCGGCAGTCACTGAAACTGTGCCATGTTCTGGCCCATCTCAGGCAAAGGTTATTGTCCCTTTTCTTGTAAATTCTGGTCGTGAGAGGTTCAGTCGTAGGGGTCTTTGGGACGCATCCAGCTCCCTTAGGTCTCCTCTGATATCCGCATTATTGCCAGATCTCCTGGTTCAATTGTCATTCCTGGCCATTTCCTGTTGTCGGAAAAAGGTACTGTTGTTCCCTAGAAGGGGTGTGATGATAGCGATACAGTTTTCTTTCTCAATTACCCACGCTGTAAGGGCATTGACATTTGTAGCCACCATGTGTTCTGCTGCCCCGGCGTCTTGGAGCGTTGAGTTAATTCCTCTAAGGAACTGCCTTCTCAACGTTCCATAGTTCTCACTATCCTCAGTCGATGTTAGACTAATGTCATTCCTGTATTCAATAACTGGTTCTTTGCCTTGCCTTATGCATTAGAGCCTTGTCCTAGCTGCATTTTCTGCGTCCACATCCCCAAACTGGTCCCTAAGGGCGGCAGTGAATTCCTCATAGGTAGTCCAGGTCTCGGTTCTGTGTCCTTCTGCAAATAGAGCTATCCAGCCTACTTCTGCCTCCCAAAGCAGGGTCTTGAAGTCGGTAATGCGTTCTACATATCGTTTTTCCCACGTTGTTTCCAAGTATAATTGGCATTATACTAAGAAGGTTTGCAGTTTGGTCCTTATTCCATCGAATGTAGGGGGTTTCTACACCTTGATCCGGTTGTTGGCTATTTCTCGCTGCTTGTTGTTTAGGTTGAGGATTCCTTCGAAATGTGCAGTTGTGAATTCTGATAGTTGTATTCCAGCTCCTCCATCTGCAGTTGTTGGTCCTGGAATAGAGATTCTTTCTGATCTTGGTGTTTCGGGTTCTAGGGATTCGACTAGTGAGGCAGGCTCAGGTGTGACTGGACTTGCAGTCCTTCATGAGTGACTTCTGGATAGATTTGTGGTGAGTGCTTCTTTGAGTGCGGACTAAGTGTTAAGGTATCGATTTCTACCTCTAGGAGGTTTATGTTGTTGTCTCTGAAGTTCGCGGTTTTGTTTTTAGGTGTTGCTTAGGTGACACCACCAAATATAATGGTCCTATGCTGTTAGCTGACTTGTAATAGGCAACTACTTCTCTGTGGGTTGGATGAATATAACCTAGAAAACCTTATAGTCAAGTATTGAGCTTGGCACTAATCTTAGCCTCAAAGGTAGGAGTTCTATGGCAAAGAGAACTACTAGGTGGAGGTCCACTATTTCTCTTAGGCCAATACCTACCTTGTATTGATAGCTGAACCCTATGGTTCCAATCGCATAACACCAATAGAAGAGTCGAGAGGTAAATTGGAAAAGTAATTGTAAAGGAAAGAACTTAGATGGTCGTGTGAAGAGTCCTAACTACAGGCCTTTTTTTTTTTCTTTTTCTTTTTCTTTTTTTTTTCTTTTTTTTTTCTTTTTTTTAATATCATATATTCATTATTAAGGTACAAGCACTTACATGCAGCGCTAGCTATGACATAAACAAAACCTTCATCCCAAAAAGCAAACACAAAGGAAATCAAAGGCACATGAAGCTCTAACAGGACAGGTAACTGTCCACACACCTCATGCCGTGAACTCATGTAAGGTAAAACCAGTTCAGGAAACTTACAGAAACCAAGCAATTGGGTACTGAAAGACCTCAAATTTTTAAACACTCTTGGACGAAAAAAGGGTGCCGGCAAGGGAACCTCAGGTGCTGAGGACAACCAGTGGAGGCAGATATGAAGGGGGAGATAGCAGCATGTAACGGTGAAGCCAACCTGTTTCTACTGTAAATCACCGACCAGGTTGAGTAGAATTCGTATAGAAGACCTGATTGGGTCATCCGGACCTAGTCCCAGGAGACCTTGGTGGTCGCATCTGTGGGCATCAATGGTGGCAGTGGAGGAGAGTATGGCGTGCTGGAAGTCTTCGTCGTGGTCCCAGCACCATGGACATAAGGTGGAATCCCCATCAGAGTCCCAGGAGCTATGAAGAGCAAGGTAGCTCTTGTGGGTACACATTTGGTGAATGCGGCCCGCTATGAACTTACCCAGACATAGCGATAGTGAGCCATTAGCCATTGTTTCGATACAGCCTTAGTGAGTGACTAATGTGAGTTAACTGCCAGGGTTAGTATACCATTAACTATAGTTACCAACCTGCGTTAGTTTGCGACCAGTGATGGTTATCAAGCAGCATTTGTGAACGAATACATATGGTTACCAACACGGGTTATTGATCAACTAGCAATAGTTACCAACCAATGTAATTGAGCAACTAGAGAAGATACCATCAAGGGTTAGTGAGCTAACCAATAAATATTGGTGAGCGACTAGCACTAATTACTAATACATGTTAGCAATTTTACCCACCAGTATTAGTGAAAGAATAAGGTTAGTTACCAACCTGCAGTAATGAGTGACAAGTGCTGGTTAACAACCAGGTTTACTGATCAACTAGGAATGGTTACCAAAGAAGGTTATTTCTGCAACTAGAGAGAGTATCTGACTTTCGTTAGTGAGCTTACCAACCAATGTCACTAAGCGACTAGCATTAGTTACGAACTAGGGTTAGTAACCAAATAGCAATACTTTCGATATGGTGTAATTGAATGACCAGCGAGAGTTAACTACCGGCATTAGTGTACCACTAACTAAAGTTACCAACCTGCGTTAGTTTGTGACCAACCATGGTTATCAACTAGCACTTGTGAACACATAGGGATAGTTAACAACCAGCTTTACAGATCGTCTAAGAATGGTTACCAAGCAAGGTTATAGAGCAGCTAGAGATAGCCTCAGACAATCGTTAGGAGCTTACCAACCCAGCATAATGAGCAACTAGCTTTAGTTAAGAACTAGTGATAGGTACCTACCTGTTTACGGAGTAATTAGCTCTGGTTACAAACTCGCAGTAGTACGCAACTAGTTAATCTTACCAACTAGCTTTAGTCAGCAACTAGCGATGTTTACCTACCAGCCTTAGTCAGCAACTAGTACTTGTTTCAAACTAGTTTTACAGAGAGACTAGAGCTGGTTGCCTACAAGTGTTACTTTTTGACAATTGATAGTTACCAACCCTAGTTAATGAGCGACCAGCGATGCTCACCAAGCCACATCAGTGAGTGATCTGTGATTGTTACAATCCCGCCATTGTGAGCTTAGCAACTAGCATTAGTTAACGAATCGAGATAGTTACCATCCAGCATTATTAAGAAACAAGGTCTAGTTACCAACTAGGGTTATTGGGTGACTCGTAATAATTACCATCTGAGTTTAATTATCGTGTAGCAATCGGTACCAACTAGCCTAACTGAACAGCAAGTGATGCTTATCATCCAAAGTTAGTGTGTAAATAGCGCTAAATACCAACAGGCATTAGTGAGCTTACTAACAACTAGTGGTTAGCGACTAGCGCAAGTTACCAACTAGCGTTGGTGAGCGAAGAGCGATAGTTACCACCCAATGTTAGTATGCATATATTGCTCTGGTTACCAATTAGACTTAGCAGGAGATAAGGAATGTTTACTATCGGGCTTTTGACAGTAACTAAAGATGTTTACAAACCAGTGTTAGTAAGGGACTAGTGCTCGTTTACAACCAACGTTACTGAGAGAATACCGGTAGTTACCAACCAGAGTTATTGAGGAACTAGCCTTGGTTACCAACCGGAGTTATGAAATGACTAGCAATGCTTACCAACCACATTTATTGAGCGACCTTTAATACCTACCAATTTTTGTTAGTGAGCAACTAGAGATGGTACCAACAAGTATTAGAGTGGCAAATTGATAGTTACTAACAGTTATTCTTAAGTGAACAGCGTTGTTTACTAACAAGCCCTAGTATGCGACAATCGATAGTTTCTCTAGGGCAATAGAACGCTAATATCAGTAGTTAATAACTCACGTTACCAAGTTAAAAACTATAGTTACCAACCAATGTTGGTTTAAGACCTGCGATGGTTACCAACCAGTGTTAGTGAGTTACCACCAGATGATAGGGAGCGACTATCACTAATCACCAATAAATGTTAGTGAGCTTACCAACCACGATGAGTTTGCTACTAGCGTAATTTACCTACTATGGTTAATGAGCAAAGAGCCTTAGTTATCCACGAATGTTAGTGTGCAACTAGCTTTAGTTACCAACTAGCGTTAGTAGGCGACTTAGAATAATTACCACTTGGCTTTAGTTAGTAACTAGTGATAATTACCAACAAGCTTTAGTAAGCGACTAGTTCTTATTCGCAACCTGCATTACAAAGTAACGAGCAATAGTTAACAACCAGCCTTAGTGAGGGACCAGCCATGGTTAGCAACCAGAGTAATTAAGGGAGTTGAGATAGTTACTAACCAGCATTAGTAAGCAAGTAGTGATGTTTACTGTTACGATCCTATGCGGTAAGCTGGTTCTGCAACAGGTAATGTCACGATTGCCTAGAAGAGCGCTAGGCAGGAAGGACAGAAAAGCAGAGTAAGCCTTGTGAGGCTTACGAGGATTTCGCACACATGACTAGTTTAGAGTCATGTGGGTTTTGCGCATGACACACACTTGTGAGTCATGAGGTTAGTAGGAGTTGATTTCGCACACATGACTACTTTATAGTCATGTGGGTTTTGCGCATGACGCACACTTGTGAGTCATGAGGTTATTATGAGTTG
>QFET01017694.1:0-18561 GCA_003316355.1 Tuber calosporum | reverse complement strand
GACTACCTCGTTTATTCCGGAGAGGGCGGTGCACAAGAGTGGGATGATGGTGGCCTCCCCATCGGAAAGGTTGTATAGGAGGGAGTTGTCGAACGCACGGAAGGATTCACTGGAGAGGCTAAACTGGGTGACTATAGCGTCCAACGAGGTTCTGGGTTGTAATCAAGTGGTCGGGGAGGGGTCCAGGGGTGCTGGCGCGGGAAGAGTGGGCTGAGTAGGGGGCTGTGCGGTGCTGGGTGCGCAAGGCTGACCTGGAGGGGACAGGGGAAGCTGTGGCCATCACTGGTACACAGGAAGTGGGGCTGTGTCGCTAAAGAGTGAAGCTTTTACAAGGGGCAAGATTTGGTGTCTCGTGGCTGTTGCCACACCAAAGGGCGAGGTTTTGTTTTGCTGAAAAGGGCAAGAATTTCAAGCGGGAGGAAAATAGAGGGCGCGGAGCATGTCCTTTAACTACGAGGGACTTCTAACGATTTATACACTTCTCCGGAACTTATGTTGCCCATATATAAGAAGTAGGTTTATAGACTTCGACCATGGTCTAGAAAGTGCGAACACCGTTTGACCTTGAAGATGTAAGCCCTCACTAGAGCAATTGATACCCCAGTCTATCTATTTCTCAATTGCTGTCTAGCACTCCACCAGTAGATAGCCTTCGATCTCTTTGCCAAATGAACTAGGTTGGAGTTGATGCCACCCATTTGCGAACATCATACGGAATACCAGGTTTTCTGTCGGGATGGCTCTCTTTCTTGCATATATGCACTCATATGCAGATGCATTCAGATTATTAAGAATGTAGAATCCGTAATAGATCCTCTTGGATAAATTACTCTTTCATCTTTCACCGAGGCTGAGCAGTTTTGCATAGGATCCTACTTCTTGCCAGTGTGGATTGTAGTCAATGTACTCACATCCCGGCGTTACATAGCATCACATCTTTAGACTTGTAAGTCTAGTACTATATCCCATATATGTAACATATACAGGGACTAGATCTTGATTTTCTCCAAACTAATACGGAATACATCAACTTGGTCAAAAAGGTGCTCTCTCGGTTGTAAGAATATGATCTGGTGGTATCAACTACCAAGTCTGTTTTTCACTTAAGAAAAATTGAGTTTTTGGGTTATATTGTGGCAATCGATGGAGTAACCATGAGTGAGAGAAAGGTTGTAAGAATTAAGAATTTGAAGGCACCACGGTCCATAATGGAGGTGCAAAGATTCTGTAGTTTTGCCACTTTTTACAAACGTTTCTTTAAAGATTTCTACAAAATCTGCATGCCGATTACTAAAACATGGAAGGGTGACCCAAAGGAAGTTTAGCTGGAGGCGAGAACAAGACTGGTCATTTGAGGAACTTAAAAGAAGATTCATCTTAGCCCTAATACTCAGTCATTTTTTCACGGAAAGAGAAGCCCTAGTGGAAATGGATGCTTGCGATTTTGCTCTGGGGAGTGTTCCCTTGAGGTTGAAGGACAAAAAGATACATCCGGTGGCTTTCCACTCCCGAAAGCTGAGCTCGGCTAAACAAAATTAACAGTTCCTTGCAGAGGATCTTCTAGCCTGTCTGGAAATATTCAAAGAGGTGAAACCATACCTGAGGGGAATAGAAAAACCCAAGAGAGTCTATACTGAGCATCAAAATCTAGACAACCTCCTCACAAACAAGGTATGGAATACGTGGCTAATACGGTTGATTCAACAATTGGTGAACTACAATTTGAAAATTGTCGTTCGACCCAGAAAACGAGGCAGAAAGCCTGATGTATTGACTTGACGGCCAGACTACCATCCTGAGCAAGGTGATGATTATAGAGAACAGTCAATATTCAAGCCTTATTACTTCTGAATCACTCAGATGCATTTAAACCAACCAGAAAGGGAGAAAAAATCAATTTGCCCTGAGTCTACAAGTTACTTGGTAATAAAATTACGGTCCCCACAAGCACGAAAGCCTACGAAATGGTCCCGACTAGGAGCTGGAAATGACCTGTATGCACTAGAAGATATCATAATCCGACCCCAAGGATAACAGCTGGTAGAAACTGGAATTACCTTTTGATTGCCAAAGGGCAGACATGGGAGCTAGGTACCATGCTGCGTAGGCAGGCAAATACAGATTAAGTACTGGCGAAGGAGTGATCGACCCTGATTACAGTGGAGAAGTCAAGGTTCTCATAATGAACCATGGAAATCGAGATTTCAAAGTATGTAAATGGACCAGAATGGTACAAATGATCTTTGTGAACATAAACCTAGCGGAGGCGATGGAAGTTGACGGCCTTGAAAACACTGCAAGAGGCGACAATAGATGTGGAAACACAGATGTATCAGCAAGAAGATCAATTCCGCCATTGAGCCAGGTACACTTTGCCTACTTGCAAGCTAACCAAGCTGAAAATGAGTTCCTTGATGAAATCAAGTACCAAGCAAAAGGGAACCAAAGAATAGTCCTGATATCTAATGCCATAATATCCAAGGTCGATATTAGAATATACGGGCAAGAGCTATTAAAGACAATCACAGAAGCAGGACAGGGTGACCAACATTGGCAAGAACGCAAGCAGGAATTGGAGCCATTGACAAACGAACGCAAATCTCTTCCAAGTCACTAGGTGACAAAGCCAGGATTAATCTACGTCTAGAATCGTCTATACATTCCAGAAAATGAGCAACTACAAACATCTATAGCCCTAGGATGCCATGAGTCAAAAGTAGCAGGACACTTTTGGCAAGAAAAGACCCTGGATATAATTAACCAGGACCTTTACTGGAAGGGAGTTACAGCTTAGATTAATGACTACATATGGTCATGTGATGAATGCCAACATAATGAATCAACAGGACATGCCTGGTTCCGTCTGCTACAGCTCCTGAAAGTTCTGTTTACAGCTTGGTCCTCCATATCCACTGATTCCATCACACAACTACCAGAGTCACGAAGAAGAACACAAAGGATGCTAGTTGTGGATTGGTTTACAAAGATGGCTTACTTTATAGGTCTGGAAAATAATGCCCAGGGTAAGGATGTTGCGAATTTATACTTCAGGGAAGTCTGGAAGGTACATGGACTTCAAGCCGAAATTATCTTGTACCTGGATGCAAAATTCTCAGGACAATGCTGGGAATCCCGATGCAAAAGCTTAGTGATAAAACGGAAGATGTCTACTGCGTACCAACCGCAAATCAATGGACAAACGGAAAGAACCATCCCAGTGCTGCAGTGATACCATTGGAACTTTGTCAATTATGATCACCTGGACTGGTACTAGTTGCTACAACTAGGCGAGCATGCCTACAACAATTCAGGAGCTAATGCACGTAGCATCTCACCATTCTACATGAACCATGGATTCCATCTATAGAAAGAATGAATGAAGGAACGTGAAGCCTAAATTCCAAGCATACAGCTATACATCCACTGGATGCAAACAATACAACAATAGACCTGAGAAAGCTTTATAACAAACACGGGAAAATATGAGCAAGTAGTAATACCGAAGGGCCAAGTAACAACCGGATATTGCAGTCAGTGATATGGTCATGTTCAATGCCAAAACATGCGCACCAAGCCACCTTTTAAGAAGCTTTGCCTAAAGCTGTATGGCTCAATTAAAGTATTTGAAAAAATGGTAAGAGCCGACAAACTATAATTATCAACTAGATGGAAGATCTACATACGCAAAAAAAATTCTCCCTCATGAATTACCTATATATCTCCCTGAACAGGCTGGTAATGCCAGCTCCCCCTGTCCTTCCAGTCCCTCCCGTAATTCTATCGTTGTCAGAAAACTCCCGGGGCCTCCTGGCGGCTCAATCCAGACCCCAAACGTCATTCATCCTTGTCTTTTATCCGTAGCCCTGTGCTTACTTCACACCGGAATCCATCTCGCCTAACTGACCCCCGTTTATTTTTGGCTTTGCCTGCCGCGCCACTTTGGACGTTGTGCAGCACATTCTTGCCTGTCTGAGTCCGGAAAAACCTCTGCCTGTCTGGGCTCCCTATCATAACCCGACACTTTCCCTTGCCCCTGATTTCTCCTTTATGGACGCCATCCCCCTGGGGACGTTCCCCACACCATAATATGCTCTCTTCCCACCTGTGTCGTTCCTATATAAACCTTACTTGTTTCCATAGTACAAGTTTGTAATTAATTCTTTTGCGCCACACACTGAAGTCTGTACTCAATCCGCTCCCCATCTTCGCCTTTGAGACGCCATGGATCCCTTAAACTTTACAATTTTATTCTCATCCCTGCTCGCTTAGAAAATATCCTTATACGTCTCCTTTGCGGCACTCTGTGTTCTTTCGAAGGTATTTATCTTACTTTGTTTAATATATTCTATTAAATGTTTCTAAATCAATCCTATTATTTACATACCAGCGTTTATTATCTACTCCGGCACCCTCTGGTTCTAAAGGCACCATGTCCATTATCCGTTTGATGCCAACTACGCTTTCCGCTGTCCCATTTGGCCGTATCGCCGTCCCCAAAGTGACGGTAACAAGTCCTGCTATGTCGCTTAACTTCCCCGAATTCTCAACTTAGAGTCTATCTACCAATACCAGTCTATCCACATTACCCGTTTTTAACTCTCGAACCTTTATTATTGATACCAAGCGCACTGGGTAATAGCCTTTCAACGCACCATAAATACTTTTATTACCTGAATCCACCAAGAGCCAATCGTTTCTACTCCGACCCGTGGACCTCCAAAGCTGAGGGCCGGTACACCGAAGATGGTGCCATGCAACCTCTCGCGCGTCCTGAAAGTCCTCAACTGGAACGCGTAAAAGCCGCCATATCTCGACGGGCAACTGCTTGACCGTATCCAGATCAAGCTGTAGACTTACAGATGATTTCTGTCGATAATAGTTGAATAAAAGGTGGGGGAGGTTTTTCAACGTCTGACTCAATTGAGAAACACTTCCGATCGTTGCTGTAAAACCCATTGGTTGCTTAGTTTCGGATCCTACCCTCAGCTTGTGCTCCTTGTCACGTTGTTCGTCCTCAATAGGCTGTGGTAAACTCGCTTCAACATTCATTGCATGAATTTTGAAGCTATCAAGCCTGGCATACATTCTGAGGATTTGATGGCTCGCATCATTTTTATTTGACCGCCGATAACCCTCTTTGATCATGGTTTTGTGATATGACTCCCCCGACTCCGTAGAATACATTTGAATGTTCCTAAAGCGCCGTACATGGTCCCCCAAGTGCCTCAGCAGGTGTATTTTAACAAGGTTAAAGTCTACATCCGCATCGTTGATATCAGCGACAATTCCATCTAAATCGCGACGCTGTTCATCCACAATACGACGTCTTTTGGCTGCTGTGGCTCCGGAAAGGCAGTGTTGATTAAGTACTTGGCTATTCTAACCCCTAATCCTCGTACTCACCTCTCGCACCTTTCTCGTGGTGGAATTTCTTTTCGGTACTCCTTAAAAACATCTTTGTGATCGTGAAAGGCTTTTAGGAACTGTTCGAGGTATTGAATGGTCTCATTGGTATAGCTTGTATATTGTGACATTAGGGTAAGGTCCACAATCGATCGGACACAGGCCAAAGCTTTGGTAAATACGGCATGTTCTACGGCACTTGGACGACATAACGAAGCTGCAAAACACGCTAGTATTACTTTAACCAGATTCCTCATCTCTTTTCCGGTCCACTGCGAGATTTGCGTGTATTATTTGTTCGGCGCAGAATAACCGGGATAAACAGCCAAACTCTTGCAGATCGCATCGAATGTTTGTAACCGCTTGAACTTCTTTAGAAATCCAATTACCCATTTCATAAGGTGTGCTTCGAATATTCCGAGGTAAACAACGTGAGGAATATCGGGTTTGGGCAAGTCATACTGTTGAAGGTTCGGAAGACCCCAAAAGGCGCTTGACCACAATTATAACCCATGATCTGTGAGTATTTGCCCTGCTTACTTGTCATTATCGCAGTACCAGTTGAAGAGATTTTCGTATTTTCTATAATCTCGTTTTGCCGCTGGGGATCTCAAATGGGACCCTAATTGTTCCGCTCGTACCGCACAGAAAGCGCACTGATTCTGTTGAATACCGTGCAATGTGACGTTGTCCAAGTGATCTGCAATCCTTGCTGCGAGACGTGGAACACATCATCTGACCTTTCCTTCGGCACATTCAACCTCAATTGCGGCGTTTCCCAACGCAAACTTTGGCGGAAATATGGCTTCTATCAAATCACAAAGAATCTCATTGTTGACCTGCCTTTGCTGTGCATCTCGTGCTGCTTCTCATAGCATCTCCCGGGGACGGGCAAAAGCGCCAAAAGGACGGTCCCAAGTTACGAGGCCTGATTCAGCATTTTCGATTGAATAATCCCCATTGTCATATAGATTGGCCAGGCTTTCTTATCACACGAAAAATTCATTAAAAAGGTAACATCTGAGGCACATATGATCGGTACCAGCTTTGCTCCATCAGGCAATGTATCCTTTGTTCGCAGTTAATTTTAGGTTCTGACAGGCGGTGTGGATGCGCCGTGGAACGTCGCATTTGAACCTACCTGTGTTTCCCCCACCAAACCGCCGTGTGCATTTCAGATTAAACTCGCTGTGGTGGCTCTTCACTATTTCATTCCTTGACCGGGGCGTAAACTAAATATTGTGCAAAACATCTTTGTCTAAGTAGATATCTAGCACCATCAATAGGATTGCAGAAAAAGAATTTCTGTGTCGAGGAAGCTTTATCGGGTTCTTCCATGTCGGGTATTTCCTATATACGGTCAATATTGGACGTTCTGAGGGTAGATTTACGGACAGCTTCGCTAAACGATACAAACCCCTCTTTCCAGCTCTTCTTCCCATACCTGATTCGAACTCATCAACAGCCTCAAGGAGCCGATAGCTAGATTTAATATTACTGTTTTCGGGCCCCAAGCTCATCTTGAAATATTTGTTCATGTGATCCTTTGGTACCTTCGCTTCAATAAACCTGCGCGCAAACTGAAAGTCAGACTTGGTTCTGAATGGTAGCCACATCTCGTCTTGACAATTTTCTATCTGTATAACATCCCGGATAGATTTCCCCGCAGGGCGTGTTTCGTCGGTATGGGTAATCCAAGCCAGGGTGCCCTTCCCTCAGTATCAGAACAATTGTCGCTTTCCACGTCCGAATCGCCGGTGTTTGCGTCACTGTCCAGCTCATTTTCGTCCATATTCAGTTCAATTACAGGGAATTAGTTACCGATCGGATCGAAAGGTTGGTCAGAGTCTACCGGTAGCGTGATCTCAGTTGGACGTTCTTCGTCGCAAATGTGCTGTTTGAGTGTTCTCTGAGATTTTACAAAGTCAAAATGTGCGGTTTCCATCTGGTTTCTATACCATGTACTGGACTTGTAGTTTTTCCTGCAGTACGGGCACTGGGACTCTTATACCATTCTGTAAGAAATTAGTTTTAACGGGAAACAGCACAACGAAGACGCGAACAAACCAAACTTACTTTCAGGACTGGTCTGACCTTGTACTTAAACACGGGTGACAATCGGATAGCTAGTTTGTTGACCGGAGCTGCACTTTGGAGATAGATAGTACGCGAGAAGGTACCAATTCAACGAACCTCGTCCCACAAGATCTTAGAGTTAGAGATATGGCAGGGGGAGAAAAAAAATATGGAAAACAATCTAGATACACGGTATGGCCCGTGGGGGCGGCTGTGTTTTTTCTCACTTACACCGGAGCAAAATTGTAATGAGGGCACAGATCGTGTCCATTCTTCAGCCCTAAACTCCCTCAACACAACCTAACCTGAACTAGGCCCCGGGCTTTTTATCCTGAGAACATCTCCCCTTGATTTTCTATATTTATTGTAGCACAAATAAGGAGAATATATCTTTGAGATCCCGTACGTTGTTCGGCTCACTACAGACTTTGAAAATGCTAAACATCATGTCAAGTGCCTATACGTGAATTTCCCTTATCCGAACCTATACCAAGACAGCAGGGGTAGTCCCCAGCCCACCAATCATATAGCCGTACCTCAATCCTCTCTTGAAAAGCTTGTTCATATTTGTTCGACTTACCATTCAAGTGTACCAGCTTACATTGTAACCTTATTGTCACCGTACGCCTGTACTATTTTGTACAGGCTCAGAAGAACCTTCAACATGCAAGATGTGACTTTCAACGGTCTCTTTCAAACTTGTCAGAATCACTAGAACTCTTGATATAGAGACAAACACCTTGAATTGTACGTTCTCCCTTGTCATATAGACCCGCTCTACCCTGCCCTTTCTCTTTCTTCTTCTTCATTCACCAAATCCTCTAGCAGCCTCTAAACGTCCTTTTCGAGCCTCAAACAGCGACTTTTGTCTTTACAACAACATCTTATACTGCTGGTACGGTAATTCTTTTGCGCGATCATAAAGTCTCACTCACACTTCACGCCAACCCACTGTAAGTCTCATACATCGTTCCTAAAGTCTAAAATGAGCTGTTCTCAGGCCTTTCTTTAGCTAGCGTATACATATCGCTGTGCACAGAATCACTTACCATTGAAGCCCTCAGTCACTTCTCCCGGTAGCTTTTCTAGTGTAGATTTGTCATCCAGGGCATCTTTTTTAAACCCTTGCTCGTCCCCGCGAAAAATCCAGTCTTGGTAGAAACAACCGTTTTCGACCCCATAAAGGTAGGTTTATTACCCGATTCATCTCCCTTGGCTCTTTCCTTTCCTTCCTCATCCCCCAAGAATAAACAAACACAAACCTTTGAACCCTGGCCTTCACCCGTTCCTTCGGGGACGGGTGAAGGCATTGTTGATTCTGTGCACTGCTTGTATGGGCTACTCTTCGGCTTTTGTTAATGGGAAACAATGACTAATCTCTACTCTCGAGATAGATTAGTGGCTCCCCATTTTCGGCTCCGAATGTTCTCAAAGTTAGTCCCCTGCGCGTCTTATCGGGACCTTTCCCAAGATAGATTAATTACTGATGACTATTCGCTAGATCTTGTGTAATTTTCCGTCATCTCCTGCATGCCAAGAACATCCTTTCTTAATTAATTAATTAGTCCTCTGTGCGTCTCATTTGCTCCTTTTTACGGAGAATCTGATTGGTTGCTAGCATGCCACGTCCCACTACTGCCGAGTTCCGTTTTGAGCACAATCTCAATGGTGCTGGAGGCACTGTCGCTGAGAGGCGATACCGTGCCCCCCGGAGGTTCATTCTGGGGAAGGTCCAGGAGAAGGGTATCACCAGCAGTAGACAGGCCGGCGATATCCTCTGGGGTCAACTCAGAACTGAGGTCGTTGCCCACACTACCTTCCAAGGCTTTCAAGCCAAATTCAATTCACCCCAGAACGGCCCATATCAGGCGTCCCACATCGCCCTGGATACCCTCATCATTGACCTGCTGAAGAAGGCAACCGAGTCTCGGGGAATGCTAGACTCAATTCCCATGATAAGCACGCCGATGAGGATGAGGGCGCCAGCAGTGCTTCGGGTTCCGGATCGGTGGGTGGAAGGGACGTTGCTCGTCCCCAAGGAACTCTTCCCGAAGAGAGACCGGTGCACATAATATTCATTGAGACGTCAGGTGCCGTATCTGGGCAGCCTCACCAGCTGCCCTGGGTTGTGCAGGGTGGCAATACGCCAAACAAGACTTGGCTGGTGATCCTCCAGTACTACACTTTGCAGGAGCTCGGCGAAGCTGCCTGTCGGTACCAGGATAATCAGGAGCACCACCGACAGTTCATTGGGATTCTACGCGACATTCAAGGGATGAATGTCACCCCCACTGCTGCCGAGCAAATCGAATTGATCGACGACGATCAAGTTAATGCCTGGCTTCGTCTCTCCCGGTGCACTACTCTCACAGTTGGTTGCTTCCTTTACCCCGATCCTGCTGTTCCTGCTGACCGTGACGACGCCGTTCGTCCCAATACACCTCTTGATGGCGGCAATCGGCGCTATCTCGACCCTGGCCAAATCGACGTCGCTGAGGTCTACACAGAGCCTGATTCCGACTCTGATGTTGAGGAGGACGTCGGGCGCCGTGCAAAGCGCAGAAAGACCTTTCCCAGGTCTCATGCTGGCTGGCTGAAGAGGATTATGAGCAATGATCGCTAGGTCATTAGGTTCTGAGGGCACTCCCGGGAACACATCTCTCGCGCTCGTGTTAAGCAGGGAGCAGGTTATATGAACCTTTACGCTGGACAAGATGTCCCAATTGTGGCTCTGCCTCTGGGCGTTCCACCTCCCGGGTGCGAAGCACCACCTGTGGGTTGCGATTGCGATAGCGATGGCGATGGCGATGGAGAAGGAGACGGGGATGGGGGTAATCAGGACGCGCAGGGTCCTCTTGGGTTTTTGGTTTGGTTTCTTTGTTTTACTGGGTTTCTTTGGTTTTGTTTTCATTTCTATCGGCTACTTGCGGGGTCTCCAAGGCTAATTTGTACCCGGCTGCGTCTTCTTTGGACCTTCGGATCGCGGTTCATTTGCTCTATGAACCTTTTTACTCCCGCTCCAACCTCTATCTCTTCGGAGCATATTTTTTTTGGACCTTATTTGTTTATACCAGGGTACGTGTTCTTTGGGCCTTCGGGTGTTTTTTGTTTGATTGACTTTCCTACTTTTACGCCAACTTGCATCAATTTGGCGACAGTTTTCTAGAGCTTGTTTGTTTGTGCCGGGCTACGTCTTATTGGAACCTTCATATATGTTTCCATTGGTTTCATTGGGCTTTCTTATCATTTTTTGCTTTTTGCTTGTATCTGCGAATCATTTTCTTAATCCTGTCTACACTGTTTTACAGCTTCTCTAGATCCTATCCTGCAGTCCTAGATTTTAGTGTTCTTAATAGTTTTTTTTTTTGAATTTAGCTGGTGAGATATAAACGTTTTCTGAAAGGCTAAACGTCCCCTTTCTTCTTGATCTCGTCCTAGTATGTATAATCTAATCTTTTGGATATCATAAGTTATGCTCGTTCAACTAAGTAACCAGGCATATAAAATCCTGTCCCCGCAATCCCAAATAGATAGTCTCTATCTGGCCTGGAGCCATCCGTGCACGTAGTACTTGGGACGTTCGGCAGCCAAAAGGCTATAGCCTGGACTGGGTACATGGCAATGATTTACAAGTACCTAGGGCCCAAGCCAAATCTGTGCTCTAGCATATAGCTCCTTCGTCCCCTGGGGACGCTGTGAGTTCATTCATCACTTGGAGACCTTGCACGCATCAATCCAATTCCTCCACGCACTCGGTAATATTTCATATACACAAAATTATGACGGGAAACACAAGCAGAGGTGAGTTCTGCCGTTCAGAGGCCAAAATGAGCTCACCCGAAACCTTTTATATAACACTTGACTACGGTACCAGTAGTCCCCCGAGCTCAGCCTTCATCATTGAGATCTGCTGTATCCTTTGTAGAGAGTGGCACGCCAGCATGGGATAGACAACGACCTGTTAATTCATTTGTTGAGGAAGAGGAGCTAACGGAAGTTGACGAAGATGATGTTCCCATTCGTCCCAGAAGCCTCGAAAAACCTCCAGCAGAAGCACTGGTGGAGCAACTGCCACGGAGGATAAGGAGCCGGTTGAGATTTGTGAGTGTATCCAATAACTTTTAAAATTGCATGCCAATAAGCAAGAGCACTGAGGACTCCCCATCACTGGCTCTGAATGGCCCTTTACAATGGCTTTCGTCACAGCAGCAGGCAGCACAGTTGCATTCAGGCCATCTCAGAGTAGATTTGTCACACCTTTCACCCTTTGATGCTGTAGGGGAAGGAATACTGCCGTCCCATTCGGAGCGTTGTATAGCTAATCTGGACTTTCCGGCGTCTGATATTGCACTCCCAGTAACTGTATCATCAAAAAGCAATACCTTGCATGGGGAGGAGAGGATAATCTTTGAGAACGCAGCTAATATGGTACAGTACCACATATGATTTGTTAATCCCTTCGTAATGGCTGCCGAAAACGATGCGCTTCTCAAAAGCTATTGGGTAATGGCAGCTACCAAGTAGGGTTAGAGAGACAGGGAGATCGGGAAGTCGGCAATGACTTTTGTAACTCCTTTGAATATCCCTGAACGTCCCCTTTGGGCCAGTTAACTGCTAATTAGATACATTTAGTCGAAATCGAGGCAGTCCAGTGCCTGGTCACACTTAGTTTCAGAGTGCAAAAATACGGTTGACGACCTTTATGACTTCGCGCATAAAACACGGACTGAAATAAAGGTGCGGGTTACCTATTTGCTGGAAAAAGACCGGTTCACATGCCATCCAAGTAAACAAGAGGTGAGTAATACGCAAATCGTCCCCAATGAGACGCGAAAAGGCTTACCATGGCAGGAATGTGGTGTCCGGTTTGCTGCGCAAGAGATAGCAAAACTATTGTTTTATAAGTGGTACCGGGGTAGGAGAATGGGTGGGAGGACCGATAAAAAGTTTCTTAATCGTACTAACGACGTCCTAATATGCCTTACAACGGCCTGTATGTATCATGCTTTGAAGGCTTGGAGTTCCGGATCATTTGTTCAGCCTCCAGATTTCTCAGCTAGAACAGCAAAGAGTTACTTATAATCTTTGAAGGTCCAAATAAGACGTTCTAAAGGTTATCGTACTCTCCGAGAAAATTTAGATGCTTATCGCCGATAGCGTGCTCCTGGCTAGGGCTGCCCCCAGAGGTGAAAAGGAAACTCGTGCAAGACACAAAAAAGCGCATCAAGAGGATGCTGCGGGATAGTGGGTTTGGTCAGGATCCGTAGTCTCATGCCCCACTTGAGGATAAGGAAGCCACGGCATATATGGAGTTGGAGATTTCAGGGGATGAGGAAAGCGAGGTGGAGGACAATAATTCCGATCCTGAAGCTGGGGAGGAGGTTTAGGCTCTAGAGGCGGGGTGGGTTGAGGACGAATAACGTGCTATTCGGAATAAATGTGGTATCAAAATAAAATAAACAAATAATTGCAAATATTTATTGATTTATAATATACTACTTAAAGTTAGACTAGAACCCAATTACAAAAACTAAAGCTCAGTGAAGGTTGCGTAGAGCCAGGCAAAGGCCTCTAAGAGCCGTGAAGAAAGCACGAGTACAGCGAGAGAGTGAAAGGAATGCGACAAGGCAATGGTGCTGCGATAAAAAAAGAAATTTAGAAACCGGATAGTGTTATCATAATACCGTGCGTCGGGCAGACATAGGGCAGAGTTGAGAAGGGGAGGGATGGATGTAACAGTAAGCATCATAGATGAAGGGACGAGCGACAGCGGGAAAAGGACGAGAATCGTCCACGTAAGTATTGAAAACGCGAGGAGAAGTGGTCGTGTGGAATTAGGTCTAGGTGTAATGGTGAAGGGAAGGGGAGAAATAAGCGTGGGTAGCGAGGAGCAAGAAGACAACCAGAAGAGGTGAGTTTGGGACATTCAACGGCACAAAGGGTTTGTGTATAGCTGGGCGTAATAGGGATGTGTGAATCAACGCTGGGGGGAGCGCATTTAGGCCGTAGGGAGGCATGATTGAGTCGTGGGGCAAGTGTCCATAACGGAACAATCCAGGGGGAGGGAGGTAGGGCTAGATAAACTAGGGTGGATGAGTTAAAGCGTGATAGGACCGTGGAACAGCTCAAAAGGGACAGACAACGTCCTGAGTAAGCTGGAGACCAATGAAAAGAGTGGGTAAAAAGAAAATACCGCAAAATGCAGGAGCTATCAGGGGTTGTGGGGTCATGGATAAAAGATACAACAACTTGAGTTTTAATTTGGCCCCCCATCCCTCACATGCCTCATGAGAGATAGGGGGAAAAGGCTGACTTTTGCTGATGTATGCCATATTCCAGGTATCATTGCTGGAACCATAACGGATATTCAATCCTCCTGGAAGGAAGTAGCCTCAATACGAAGCGGAGGAGCTTGATTCAGAATCGCAATGACAGATCGAGAGAATTATGAATAGTGAAACAATCTCTTACACCAGAAAGGTTCAGGGTTGCAGGCGACAAATGTTTATTTTACGCTATTTTGTGAAGTTGACAGATTGTTCTGTGGATGAAAATACTTGGGAACCACTACACCACTTAGAGCATACATAGGAATTCCAGGAGTCATTTCATAGGGAGAATCCGGATATGCCGAAGCGAGCAGAGGTTGAATAAAAAGGAGGAGGTTTTCCTACTATGGCCAGGTAAACGCGTTAGCTTATTTACCATACCAAGTCCAGTTCAAAATTAGACATGCCTTAGTGTTTAGTGGTATTTATAATTACTTTGATTGTTTTGATAAGAGAAGGAAACCTTAGGAAAATGGGAATAAGAGACGACCACACAAGGGAGGGAGGTCATGGTAGGAACATAGGTATAAGGTACTGGAATTCAGCACTGAATGCATACCAAAATTGGGCTGAGATGCTACTTATACCCCAAGGCGCCCTTGTGGGACCTGAACGTCACCTGCTGCGCCAACAATAAAAAGTGTCCCCTCACCAAAAAGCTAAATCTTTGCGCCCCTCTTGTAACAGCAGCCAGATACGTTGTCACTGATAGTCCTATCGGATGCTGCACGCCAGGTATATGCAGAAGGTGACTCGGATGACTATAAGGCATCTGGAACCATGTGCATAGGGTCAGTACCTGCATAGATATGGCCCATTCCGTACAGCCTTCGCTGGAATGGACCTAAGGTGACTGGACCCTCAGCGCAAAAATGACATTTGAATAAGTGCATCCAGAAGAAAGAAGAAATCCACTCATACCCCGAAAGCATGCCTATCTTGGTCTACGGACCTATCGGAAGAGGCTAATAAGGAAAGGCATAGCAATACGATACGGTTTTGGACAAATTATTAGTCTTAAGTCATCCGGAAAGCGAGCTGCTTGGCACCCGGAAGGCCGGTAGTATCAGGATAGGTCACCAGTCAAGTTGGCCACTTGGGGTTCTAAGAAACTATTTGTGTATTCCACAATGGACTACCTCTGTCTAAGCGGCAGGACTAGGAACGACATATCTGCCTGACAAATAGTTCACACCATCAGGAAGTAATGGAGCTCTGTCTCGTCGATAAGTTGCAGGGGTAACAATATTCTCAGGGTCAAACGGTTCTTACACTTAGGTTAGGAAGGATCGAAAAGGTGGGAATTATATTAAATTATAGAAGTTAAAAGTAGTCAGCGAACACTCTGATGCCGGATATATTTTCTTGATGTGCCTCGTGAGCTTTAGCAATCAATATGCAATGGAGAGGAGATCTTATCAATATAATAGGATTTACTTCAAAAACTTTCTGACTGGCCCTACAAGTCTTCCCAGATACTCTCTGTATACGATGCAAGATATTAAGCCTAGTCTGATTTGCTTGACCTCTGGATCAACTACCCTTAATAAAATGTGTTGATTCGGAAGTTTAGATTCGAACAATTTACCAATAAAAAAAAAAAAAGTGAAAGTAGAAAAAAGGAAAGACTAATATGGTGTAGCCCCTCCCTTCGTATCTATCACAGCTTGAAGACGTAAGAGCATGCCTTGAACAAGGGACTCTAGTGCTTGATTGAGTATAGCATTTCAAACTGTATTCAGGGGCTTTTCTAATATCGAAAGACGTGAAATCCAACCCCATGTTTGGCCCAATTGGTTTTCCCTATCTAACTATAATGCAATGACTAGATTTTGATCCGGTGATTGAGCAGGCCATTGAGTTATCTTAATCTGATTTAAGTTCCAGGACTGTGTGGCAAATTCTTGATGACCTAGGGCCACATCCCGAACAATGGTATACCACCCATACATCTCACATGAGCAGTGTCAAAAAGGACAAAGATGGGATACAGGACCTTTTAGAACATTTAGGGCAGAATCTCCCTATACTTAGCTTGGTAAAAAGACTAATTTAGACTTCATAGTACTACAAAATGCCAACAATACTATTGGTGATTGATGACTAGATTCCAAGGTTTTGTCCATGCAAGCAGAGTTATGTTACTCATTCGCATTCAGGGTAAACCCGGGTCGTACCGCTCTTTGGAGCAGTCTAGGTGTATCAGTAAATTTGTGTGCAAGGTAGCGCAATTTCTTCCTGGTATTCGTTTGTGATATCCGATGGACTCCTTACTTTTTCGCAGTCTGGGGAGTACATGGATATCCCATATCAAATTATATTTCGTCCAATCTTACCCCCAGTTTCTGTATATCATGTATTACAAAACTCGGTAGTGGCTGCTTCACAGCATTGCTGAATATGGCTGTCCGAACTATATATATATTATTTGAAGGTCTGCTATTGGCCGTAATGCGTTGATAAATCTTATAACTAGAAAATTAGACCTGATCTATTTATGCAATTGGATTCTATAGTGGTTTTCTGACAGGTTCTCCTATAGATATGTAGAGGCTGGCCAGTCTATTGCCAATTCCTTCAAGTATTATCTAGGAGAGTGATAACACGAATGCTTTTATCCCGTGTCATTTCCCGTTGTCAAACTCATTGTGGATTTCATTCACAAATTCTGGATTGTTTTATGATATCACAATTCGCTGCGTTTACAAAATCACAGTTGAATACAAGGAATGTTGACTGTAACCTACTTTCAAGCATCTAGAGAATCCCGAAGGGACTATGAAGATTCTATTAGGATAGGGGGAGGAGTGTCCATAGATAAGACTTCAATAGACAAGGTAAAAGGTATGGAACACATTGAGTGACCATTAAACTTATAGTATTCAAGATCATAGTCCTGTGATGCAGTCATGATAGATTACCAAGTAAGAGATATTTTCACATGACTCATGGTTTTGAGTTAGAAGCATAGAATATTTCGCCCATGACTTATAGAGTCATGGAGTTTCACATGATGCAGACTAGTGCAAACATTGTTATCTTGTGATTAGTTGATCGTACGCAGGACTCATGCTTATGAGTCATATGAGGTAACGAGCTTTGCATATGACTCACTGTCTGAGTCATAGGTTAGGCCTAGGTGACCACTGTGGGGCACACAACTTGTTTTATCAGTTATGATTCCTTTTAGTACGTTGTGCAGTTGACTCAGGAGAGTCTGCTGATAGATTTGATACTATGACTCACTAGGGGTCATAGTGGTTGTGTGACTCATAAGTATGAGTCAACAGGGTTAGGGTTGAGGGAAGAGTGCCTATATAAGGACCTCTAGGTGGCCAGTAGTTAGGAGGCGAGATCACCTTGATCCCGCTCCTGTGTAGTGCCCTTCGTGCAATCTCGGCCCTTGGCGGCCAACTTGACTCCCTATCCTCTGCAGTCGCACTTCTTAGTGTCGGCTTACCCAACTCCACTCAAACTGCGCAGCCTGCAGCCCCCAGCCTGGCCTCAATCCGTTCTGATCTTCGTGACCTGGCCCACTGTCTCCCTCTTGCACCTACTCCCGCCAGCCCCACCACTCCTCCTACCATCCCTCCCTGTCCTGGCATGACCCAGAGGCGCCCGGTGCCGCCATCTGCCCTTCCTCCCCCACCTCCTGTCCCTGCCTCTGAAGGCACCCCACTGGTAAACCATTGTTTCTCTGGTGATTAGATCCGCCACCGTGATACCTGTGACTCCTCCTATGCCCAGATCGTGGTAGGTAGAAGAAATAGGAGAAAGTCCCCAACTAGTCCTCCTTCTGTAGCTAAAGTTGCGGCTGCTGCTGCCAACCAAGCCACCACGGCCTTCTCCAGTACTGGCTTCCCGTCCCCTCAAGCACAACCATCAACTTCTTCACCCGCCCTCACCACCGCAGCTCGCTGATTCTTCACCCCCCTTTCATAACCAGCCTTCCGCCCTGATGGTGCTGTCATCACTGGCCTTCTTCCCGACCTGGCAGCCTCAGTACTCGTCGATCCCAACTCCGCCCTTCCACGTGGTTTCAAGGATTCAGTCAACGACTGGGTCTCTGTCTCCCTAACTAGCCAGAATGGCTAGGTTCCTGCCCTCTCTTACGCCCCATACTTCGAGGCCCTCACTAGGCGGCTGAACCAAACCTTCCCAGTCGCTGACAACCCTTGTCTCCCCTTCCGCACGGCTCCTACAGCCGTTCCGATTGCGAACCACTCTGTTCCCTCCGCATTCCTCCCCGAAAATGATGATGACCTCTTCTCCCACCTCTCCACATCAATCCTCAACTCCCCCAGTTATCCTATCCTCACTGCTAGGTTCCTCAATAGGGACCCGGCCTCCCGCCTCAAAGACTCTTGCTCGCTAGTCATAACTACCGCTCCTTTGCATGCCTTCTCCCTCCTACCATATTTCCCCCTTTTTTCAGCCAACAGGCGGTCTGAAAGGGCCTTCTCCTCCTCTCCCTACACAAAATGCCACAACTGGTGGGCCTTTGGTCATGTGGCCCCACAATGCAAAACACCACACCCAGTCTACCACTTCTGCTCTCTCCACCGTAAGAGAGCCGACGATAGATGCTCCAATCCCTCATGCCCCAATCTGGACAACACCAAAGCCGTGCTCAGCTGCTACCTGATATCGCCCCCCCTGGTGCCCGAACTGCGACATGGATTACTCTGCCCCAGATCGGGACTGCCCATATAGATCAGCTCCTCCTCCCCGTACTCGTGCTCCCACCCAACCC
>QFET01017685.1:0-35786 GCA_003316355.1 Tuber calosporum | reverse complement strand
ACGACTTGATTTCTTAAGCCTAGCCTGATTCGCTTGACCTTAGAATCGGCTACCCTTAATAACAAGATACTTCTGCCTCGATATTTTGGTTTTCCATGGTGAGGAGATACTCTTCTATATCCCCTGTATGCCGGACCTTCTCCATCTCGGGTAAGGCTTTTTGTGCCTTGTGCAGTAAAGACAATCGTTCTGTAACTTCGGCTCTGAAAGTGATCCAGATATCATAACCCTCATGTTTTGGGAATCCAAGGTCCACAGTCATTTTCTTCTGCTAAGTTATCGAGCAAGGGGCTACCTGGGTTGCTTCTATTCTTTCCAACACATACTTGATGTGTTCTTCATTGTTTTCCCATTGGCATGGGTTTCTCCAAAAGTAGTCCTCGCTATTTAATAACCATACTCGCAAAACAATCGTAGGCTTATTAACAAACTTGAATGTTAGATCCGCTTAACTGCGGTTGGTAGTTGAAAATGCTTGCCCTAGTTAGTTGACCCATGCGTCTACTTCGGATTCTAACTTACACTCAGGCAACGGTGTTAGTGATAGCTCACCCCCTCGTCGTGGATGACCACCTCCATCTTCAGACCCAGGGTCATTAGCTCCACTTTTGGGTGCATATGCTGGAGTGGGCAGTGGTGGCTCCTTTGTGCCATTTCAGTATCCATCCCCTTGATCCCCGGCTTTTCCCTTGTCCCTACGGGGAATGAACTGGAAGTCTTCCCCGCTATCTGCCGTTGTTTGTTTTTCCAAGCCCGGATTTTCCACTGACTGTGGTGCTACTATTTCACCCACACTTGCTGGGGTCCTCGCAACTTGGAGTTTCCGCAATGTTTTATTCATCGGAGTCAACTTTCGATTTAGCTTCTCGGATGCGGCATTTTGCCTGATTACATTGGCCTCCCTTTCTGCATGCTCCTGTTTCAGGCGCTGGTGAAGGCCTCGCAATGACACTCTGGTCCGCTCATGTTCTATTTGTGTGACTACTTTTGTTTGAAGGAGTGCAGCTTTTTGCCTTGCTAATGCCTATTCTAGCTGCAACAGCAAAAAAAATTCTCCCTCATGTATTACCTATATATCTCCCTGAACAGGCTAGTAAAGCCAGCTCCCCCTGTCCTTCCAGTCCCTCCCGTAATTCTATCGTTGTCAGAAAACTCCAGGAGCCTCCCCACAGCTCAATCCAGACCCCCAACGTCATTCATCGCTGTCTTTTATCCGTAGCCCTGTGCTTACTTCACACCGGAATCTATCTCGCCTACCTGACCCATGTTTTTTTTCGGCTTTTCCTGCCGCGCCACTTTGGACGTTGTGCGGCTCACTCTTCCCTGTCTGAGTCCGGAAAAACCTCTGCCTGTCACGGCTCCATATGATAACTGGTCACTTTCCCTTCGCCCTGATTTCTCAGTTATGGACGCCGTCCCCCTCGGGACGTTCCTCACACCATATTATGCTCTCTTCCCACCTGTGTGGTTCCCATATAAACTTTACTATTTTATTCTCATCCCTGCTCGCTTAGAAAATATCATTATACGTCTCATTTGCGCCGGTCTATGTTCTTTCGAATGTATTTATCTTACTTTGTTTAATATAATCAATTGAATGTTTCTAAATCAATCCTATAATTTACATACTAGTGTTAATTATCTACTCCGGCACCCTCTGGTACTAAATGCACCATCCCCATTATCCTTTTGATGCCAACTACCCTTTCTCCTGTCCCATTTGGCCCTTTCGCCGTCCCCAAAGTGACGGTAACAAGTCCTGTAATGTCGCTTAACTTCCCTGAATTCTCAACATAGAGTCTATACACCAATACCAGTCTATCCACATTACCCGTTGCTAATTCTCGAACCTTCATAATTGATACCAAGTGCGCCGGGTAATAGCCTTTCAATGCCCTATAAATACTTTTATTACCTGAATCCACCCAGACCCAATCCTTTCTACTCCGACCCGTGGACCTCCAAAGCTGAGTGCCTGTACAATGAAGATGGTGCCTAATAACCTCTTGCGGGTCCTGAAAGTCCATAACTGGAACGCGTAAAAGCCGAAATATCTCGACGGGAAACTGCTTGACCGTATCCATATCAAGCTGTAGACTTAGAGATGATTTCCGTCAATAATAGTCGAGTAAAAGGTTAGGCAGATTTTTCAATGTCGGACTCAATTGAGAAACAGTTCCAATCGTTGCTGTATAACCCTTTAGTTGATTAGTTACGGATCCTACCCTCGGCTTATGCTCCTTGTCACGTTGTTCGTCCTCAATAAGACGTGGTAAACTTGCTTCTACATTCATTTCATTAATTTTGAAGCTGTCAAGCCAGGCATACATTCTCAGGATTTGATAGCTCGCATCGTTTTTATTTGACCGCCGATAACCCTTTTTGATTATTGTTTTCTTGATTTGACTCCCCCAACTCCTTAGAATACATTTGAATGTTCCCAAAGCGTCGTACATGGTCCCCAAAGTGACTTGGCAGGTGTATTTTAACAAAGTTAAAGTCTACATCCTCAACGTAGATATTAGTGACAATTCCATCTAACTCGAGACCCTGTTCGTCCGCAATATGACTACTTTTCGCTGATGTGGCTCAGGAAAGGCGTTGTTGATTAAGTACTTGGCTATTCTCACTCCTAATCCTCATACTCACCTCTCGCACCTTTCTCGAGGTGGACTTATCTTTTCGGTACTCCTGAAAAAAATCTTTGTGATCGTGAAAGCATTTTAGGAACTGCTCGAGGTATTGAATCGTCTCAATGGTATCGCTTGTATATTATGACATTAGGGTAAACTCCACAATCGATTCGACATAGGCCAAAGCTTTGGTAAATACGGAAGTTCTATGGCGCTTGGACGACATAACGAAGCTGTAAAACACGGTAGTATTACTTAAACCAGATTCCTCATCTCTTTTCCGGACCACTGCGAGATCCGAGTGTATTCTTTGTTCGGCGCAAAATAACCGGGATAAACAGCCAAACTCTTCCAGATCGTATCGAATGTTTGTAACTGTTTGAACTTGTTTAGAAATCCAATTACACATTTCATGAGGTGTGCTTCAAATATTCCTAGGTATACAACGTGAAGAATATCAGGTTTGGGAAAGTCGTACAGTTGAACGTTCGGAAGACCCCAAATGGCGCTTAACAGCAATTTGAACCCATGATCTGTGAGTATTTGCCCTGCTTGCATGTCGTTATCGCAGTACAGGTTGAAGATATTTTGGTATTTTCTATAATCTCGTTTTGCCGCGGGGCGTCTCAAACGGGACCCTAATTGTTCTGGTCGTACCTCACAGACAGCAAACAGATTCTGTTGAATAACATGCAAGGTGACATTTTCCAAGTGATCTGCAATCCAAGCCACGAGACGTGGAAAACTTAAGCTGACCTTTCCATCGGCACATATGACCTTAATTCCGGCGTTTCCCAATGCAACCATTGGCGCAAATATCGCTTCTATCAAATTACAAAGAATCTTATTGTTGACCTGCCTTTGCCGTCCATCTCGGGCTGCTGCTCCCAGCATCTTCGTGGGGACGGGCAAAAACGCCCAAAGGACGGTTGCATGTTTCGAGGCCTTATTCCGCGTTTTCGATAGGATATTCCCAATTGTCATATATATTGGCCAGGCTTTCTTATCTCACGAAAAATTCGTTAATAAGGTATCATCTGAGGCATATATGATCGGTAGAAGCGTTGCTCTATCAGGCAATGTATCCTTTGTTGGCTGTTAATTTTAGGTTCTGATACGGGGTGTGGATGCGCCGTGGAACGTGGCATTTGAACCTACCTGTGTTTCCCACCACCAATCCGCCGTGTGCATTTCAGAACAAACTCGCTGTGGTGGCTCTTCACTATTCCATTCCTTGACTGGTGCGTAAACTAAATCTTGTGAAAATCATCTTTGACTAAGTAGATATCTAGCACAATCTTAGGATTGCAGAAAAAGAATTTCTGTGTTGCGGAAGCTTTATCAGGTTCTTCCCTATCGGGTATTTCCTATATACTGTCAAAGTTGGATGTTCTGAGGGTAGATTTACGTACAGCTTCGCTAAACGATACAAACCCCTCTTTCCTGCTCTTCATCCCCATACCTGATTCCATCTCATCAACAGCCTCAAGGAGTCGATAGCTAGATTTAATATTACTGTCTTTGGGCCCCAAGTTCTTCTTGTAATATCTGTTTATCTGATCCTATTAGTACATTTGCTTGAATAAACCAGCGCGCAAGCTCAAAGTCAGACTTGGTTCTGAATGGTAGCCACATCTCGTCTTCACTATTTTCTTGCTGTACAACGTCCAGTATAGATCTCCCCGCAGTGGCGGGCTTCGTCGGTATGGGTAATCCAACCCATTGTGCCCTTCCCTCAGTATCAGAACAATTGTCATTTTCCACTACCGAATTGCCAGTGTTTGCGTCACTGTCGCGCTCATTTTCGTCTATATTCAGTTCAATTTCTAGGAATTCGTTACGGATTGGAAGAAAAGGTTGGTCAGACTCTACCTGCAGCGTGATCTGAGTTGTATATTCTTCGTCGCAAATGGGCTATTTGAGTGTTCTCCGAGATTGTACAATGTCAAAATGTGCCGTTTCCATATGGTTTTTTTACCATATACTGGACTTGTATTTTTTCCTGCAGTACAGGCACTGCTACTCTTGTACCATTCTGTAAGAAATTAGTTTTAACGGGAAACAGCACAACGAAGACGCAAACAAACTAAACTTGCTTTCAGGACTGGTCTGAACTTGTACTTAGACACGTGTGACAATCAGATAGCTAGTTTCTTGACCGGAGCTGCACTTTAGAGATGGATGGTACCTGAGAAGGTACGAATGGAACGAACCTCGTCCCACTAGATCATATAGTTAGAAACATGGCAGGGGGAGACAAAAAAATCGAAAACTATCCAGATACACGGTATGGCCCGTGGGCGCTCCAGTGTTTTTTCTCACCTACCCTTGAGCAAAATTGTAATGATGGCACTAATCGTGTCCATTCTTCGGCCCTAAACTCCCACCCCACAACCTAACCCGAACAAGTCCCTGGGCCTTTTATCCAGAGAACATCTCCCCTTGATTTTCTATATTTATTGTAGCACAAACAGGAGAATTTATCCTTGAGATCCTGAACGTTGTTCGATTGATTGCAGACTTTGAAAATGCCAAACATCATGTCAAGTGCCTACACGTGAATTTCCCTTATCCGAACCGATACCAAGACAGCAGGGGTAGTCCCCAGCCCACCAATCACATCGCCGTATCTTAATCCTCTCTTGAAAAGCTTCTTCATGTTTGTTCGACTTACCTTTCAAGTGTACAAGCTTAATTTGTAACCTTATTATAACCGAACGCCTGTACTATTTTGTACAGGCTCAGAAGAATGTTCAACATTCAAGATGTCACGTTCAACCGTCTCTTTCAAACTTGTCAGATTCACTAGAACTCTTGATATAGCGACAAACACCTTGAATTGTACGTTCTTCCTTGTTATATAGACCCGCTCTACCCTGCCCTTCCTCTTTCTTCTTCTTCATTCACCAAATCCTCTATCAGCCTCTAAACACCCTTTTCGAGCCTCAAACAGCGACCCTTGACTTTACAATAACATCTTATACTGCCGGTACGGTAATTCTTTTGCGCGATCATAATGTATTACTCACACTTCACGCCAACCCACAGTAAGTCTCATACATCGTTCCTAATGTCTAAAATGAGCCGCTCTCAGGCCTTTCATTAGCTACCATATACTGATCGCTGTGCGTAGAATCACTTACCGTTGAAGCCCTTAGTCACTTCTCCCGGTAGCCTTTCTATTGTTGCTTTGTCATCCCTGGGATCTCCTTTAAACCCTCGCTCGTCCCCGCGAAAAATCCAGACACGGTAGAAACAACTGTTTTCGACCCCATAAAGGTAAGTTTATTACCCCATTGTTCTCCCTTGGCTCTTTCCTTTCCTTCCTCATCCCCCAAGAACAAACAAACACAAACCTTAGAAGCCTGGGCTTCACCTATTCCTTTGTAGACGGGTGAAGGCCTTTTGATCCTGTGCACGTCTCATATGGGCTCCTCTCCGGCCTTTCTTGCTGGGAAACAATAACTATTCGCTACTCACGTGATAGATTAGTGGCTACCCATTTTCGGCTGCGAATCTTCATAAACTTAGTCCCCTGCATGTCTCATCCAGACCTCCCCCAAGATAGATCAACCACCGATGACTATTCTCAAGATCTCGTGCAATTTTCCCTCCTATTCTGCACACCAAGAATATCCTTTCTTAATTAAGGTTAGTCCTCGGTGCTTCTCGTTTGCTCCTTTTAACGGAGAATCTGATTGGTTGCTAGCATGCTACGCTCACTACTGCCGAGTTCCGTACTGCGATCAATCTCCATGGTGCTGGAGGCACAGTCGCTGGGAGGCGATATCATGCCCTTCGGACGTTCATTCTGGGGAAGGTCCAGGAGAAGGGTATCACCCGCCGTAGACAGGCTGGCGATATCCTCTGGGGTCAACTCAGAACTGAGGTCGTTGCTCACACTACCCTCCAAGTCTTTCAGGCCAAATTCAATTAACCCCAGAACGGCCCATATCAGGCTTTCCACGTCGCCCTGGATACCCTTATCATTGACGTGCAGATGAAGGCAGCCGCGTCTCGGATGAATACCAGACTCAATTCCGATGTGGAGCACGCCGATGAGGATCAGGGCGCCGGCGGTGCTTCGTGTGTAGGATCGGGGGGTGGAAGGGATGTTATTCGTCCCCAAGGAACTCTTCATGAAGGGAGACCGGTGCGCATAATATTCATTGAAACATCAGGTTCCGTTGCTGGGCAGGCTCGCCAGCTGCTCTGGGTTATGCACGGTGGCAATAGGCTAAACAAGACTTGGCTGGCGATCCTCCGGTCTACACTTTGTAGGAGCTCGGCGACACTGCCTGTCGGTACCTGGATAAACAGGAGCACCCGCGACAGTTCATTGGGATTCTTCGCGACATGCAAGGCATGAATGTCACCCCCGATGCTGCCGACCAAATCGAATTGATCGACGATGATTAAGTTAATGCCTGTCTTCGTCTCTCCCGGTGTACCACCCTCACAGTTGCTTGCTTCCTCCACCGTGATCCTGCAGTTCCTGCCGACAGTGGCGACGCCGTTCGTCCCTATACACCACTAGATGGGGGCAATCGGCGCAAACTCGACCCTGGCCAATTCGACGTCGCTGAGTTCTACACACAGCCTGATTCTGACTCTAATGTTGAGGACGACGTTGGGCGCCGCGCAAAGTGCAGAAAGGACTTTTCCAGGTCTCATGCTGGCTGGCAGAGGAGGATTCTGAGCAATGTTCGCAAGGTAATTAGGTTCCAGAGGCACTCCCGGGCACTCATCTCACGCGCTCGTGTTAAGCAGCGAGTAGGTTATATGGACCTTTACGCAGGACAAGAAGTCCCAAATGTGGCTCTGCCTCCGGGCGTTCCACCTCTCAGGTGCGAGGCACCACTGGTGGGTGGCGAGGGTGATGGCGATGGCAACGGAGACGAGGATGGGGGTAATTAGGACGCGCTGGCTCTTCTTAGGTTTTCGGTTGGGTTTCTTTGTTTTACTGGGTTTCTTTGGTTTTGTTTTCATTTCTTTCGGCTACTTGGGGGGTCTCCTAGGCAAATTTGTACCTGGCTGCGTCTTCTTGGGACCTTCGGATCGCGGTTCACTTGTTCTATGAACCTTTTTACTCCCGCTCCAACCTGTTAATCTTCCGCGCTTGTTTTGTACTGCTTATTTGTTTGTGCCAGTGTACGCCTACTTTGGGCTTTCTGGTGTTTTTTGTTTTATGGACTTTCCTACTTTTGCTCCAACTTGCATCCATTTGGCGACTATTTTCTAGAGCTTGTTTGTTTGTACCGGGCTACGTCTTATTGGAGCCTTCATATGTATTTTCCTTGATTTCATGGGGCTTTCTTATCTTTATTTGGTTTTTAGCTTCTATCTGCGAATCATTTTCTTAATCCTTAGTACGCTGTTTTACAGCTTCTCTAGATCCTATCCTGCAGTCCATGATTTTAGTCTTATATTTTTTTTTTTTTGAATTTATCCAGTGAGATATAAAGGTTTTCTGCACCACTAAATGTACCCTTTCTTCTTGATCTCGTCCTAGTATATATAATCTAATCTTTTGGAATCATAAGTTATGCTCGTTCAACCAAGTGACCAGGGATATAAAATCCTGTCCCTACAATCCCGAATAGTTAGTCTCTATCGGGCCTGAAGCCATCCATGCATGTAGTAATTGAGACGTTCGGCGGCTAAAAGGCTATACGTGGACTGGGTCTATGCCAATGATTTACACGGACCTTGGGCCCAAGCCAAATATGTGCTCTAGCACATAGCTCCTTCGTCCCCGGGGGACGCTGTGAGTTCATTCACCACTTGGAGACCTTTAACGTATCAATCCAATTCCTCCACATACTCTAAATATTTCATATAAACAAAATTATGACGGGAAATATAGGGCAGAGGTGAGTTCTGCTGTTCAGAGGCCAAAATGAGCTCACCCGAAACTTTTTATATAATATTTGACTACGGTACCAGTAGTCCCCTGAGCTCAGCCATCATCATTGAGATCTTCTGTATCCTTTGTAGAGAGTGGGATGCCAGCAAGGGATAGACAACGACCTGTTAATTCATTTGTCGAGGAAGAGGAGCTCACGGAAGTTGATGAGGATGATGTTCCCAATCGTCCCTGAAGGCTCGAAAAATGTCTTGCAGAACCACTGGTGGAGCTACAGCCACGCAGGATAAAGAGCCGGTTGAGATTTGTAAGTGAATCCGATAACTTTTAAAATTGCATGCTAATCAGGAAGAGCACTGAGGACTCCCCATCACAGGCTCTGAATAGCCCTTCAGAAGGGCTTTCTTCACAGCCGCAGGCAGCACAATTGGATTCAGGCCATCTCAGAGTAGATTCGTCATACCTTTTACCCTTTGATGCTGTAGGGGAAGCAATAGTGCTGTCCCATTCGGGGCGTCGTATGGCTAATCTGGACCTTCCGGCGTCTGATATTGTAGTCCCGGTAACTGTATCATCAGAAAGCAATACCTTGCGTGGGGAGGAGAGGATAATCTTTGAGAACGCAGCTAATATGGTACGGTACCACACATGGTTGGTTAATCCCTTCCTAAAGCCTGCCGAAAACGATATGCTTCTCAAAAGCTATTGGGTAAAGGCAGCTACTAAGTTGGGTTAGAGAGACAGGGAGATCGGGAAGTCAGCAATGACTTGTATAAGACTTTTGAATATCCCTGAACCTCCCCTTTAAGACGTTGAATGGCTAATTAGATAACTTTAGTTGAAATCGAGGCAGTCCAGTGCGAGGTCACACTTAGTTTCAGAGTCCAAAAAGACGGTTGAGGACCTTTATGACTTCGCGTATAAAACACGGACGGAAATAAAGGCGCGGGGTACCTATTTGCTGGAAAATGACCGGTTCACATGCTATCCAAGTAAACATGAGGTCAGTAGTACGCAGATCGTCCCCAATGAGACGCGAAAAGGCTTACCAAGGCAGGAATGTGGTTTCCGGTTTGCTGCGCCGGAGATAGTAACACTATTGTTTTATAAGTGGTACCGGGGTGGGAGAATACATGGGAGGACCAATAAAACATTTCTTAATCGTACTAACGACGTCCTAATATGCCTTACCATGGCCTGTATGTATCATGCTTTGAAGGCTTGGAGTTCCGGATCATTTGTTCAGCCCCCATATTTCTCAGCTCTGACAGCACAGAGTTAGTTATAACCTTTGAAGGTCCTATTAAGACATTCTCTAGGTTATTGTACTCACATAGAAAATTTAGATGTTTATCTCCGACAGTGTGCAACCTGGCAAGGGCTGCCCCTACAGGTGAGAAGGAAACTCATGGAAGACACAAAAAAGCGCATCAAGAGGATGCTTTGGGATAGTGGGTTTGTTCAGGATCAGGAGTCTCGCGCCCCACTTGAAGATATGGAAACCGCGGCATATATGGAGTTGGAGATTTCAGGGGATGAAGAAAGCGAGGTGGAGGACAAAAATTCGGATCCTGAAGATGGGGATGGGGTTGAGGCTCTAGAGGCGAGGTGGGTTGAGGACAAAAAACGTCCAATTTGGTCTAAATGTAGTATTGAAACTAAATAAAGAAATAATTGGAAATATTTATTGATTTATAATATACTACTTAAAGTTAGACAACAACCCAATTGGAAAAACTAAAGCTCACTGAAGGTCGTGTAGAGCCGGGCAAAGGCCCCTAAGAGCCGGGAAGAAAGTACGAGTATGGCGCGAGAGTGAAGGAATGCGACAAGGCCATGGTGCTGCGACAAAGAATGATATTTAGGAACCGGATAGTGTTATCATAATACCGTGGGTCAGGCCGTCATAGGGCAGAGTTGAGAAGTGGTGGGATAGACCCGACAGCAAGCATCATAGATGAAGAGACGAGCGACACCGGGTCAAGGACGAGAATCGTCCAAGAAAGTATTCAATACGCGAGGAGAAGTGGTGGTGTGGAATTAGGTCTAGGTGTAATGGTGAAGGGAAGGGGAGAAATCAGCGAGGGTAGCGAGGAGCAAGAAGACAACCAGACAAGGTGAGTATGGGACGTTCAAAGGCACAAAGGGTTTGTGTATAGCTGGGCGTAATAGGGATGTGTGAATCAATGCTGGGGGGAGTGCATTTAGGCCGTAGGGAGGCATGATTGAGTCGTGGGGCAAGTGTCCATAACGGAAGAATCCAGTGGGAGGGAGGTAGGGCCAGATAAACTAGGGTGGATGAGTCAAAGTATGATTGGACCGTGCAACAGCTCAAAAGGGACGGACAATGTCCAGAGTAAGCCGGATGGCAACGAAAAGAGTGGGTAAAACGAAAATACCGCAAAACGCCGGATCTATCAGGAGTTGTGGGGTCATGGATACAAGATACAATAACTTGAGTTTTATAATTTGGCACCCCATCCCTCACATGCCTCATGAGGGATAGGGGGTAAAAGCTAACTTTTGCTGATGTGGCGGTCATGATCCTGCGACTCTTGTCCTGTTGCCCCAATGTTAGCACGAAGTTGGGTACTATCCGCTTCATGATGTACACCACGTTCTCCCTGCGCCCGCAACTTTAACTCCAACTGTTCAGTGGTTGTATCTTGAAGTGCGGCGGTTTCAGTTCCTAACATTTCAAGTCTCGAATTGACTTGTTTCAACGCTTAGCCAATGATTTGTTCCCCACTGGTTATCCGTTGAACATGGTGGTGGAGTAGGTTTGCCTGATCCTGAGCTTGACCAGATAGAACAGTAGGCCACATGTTGCACAACAACTGATTCCTAGAGGGTAGGGTCGAAGTACATCATTACTTAGCCTATGCGTTCCGCTAATCTTTCCATTGCTGGATTGCAGGCGTCGGGGGTTTGTCCTGTGCTTGATCGTGTTCCTGGGGCTGACTTTGTGACACCACTTGGCTACGACAGGTGGTGGAGTGCCAAAGGTGACCCGAGTGTCCAGGTGCATAGTTGCTTCTAACTAGAGAAACCTCTTCTATGTCAGACATGGCTTGGTACGTTCCACAGTCAATTGTCGTGCTATCTCTTTTTATTGGCAGTCAGGATGTTTTCCTAGGCTCCAAAGAGATAGGGTGAAGGAGGGGGAGTTAAAGGTAAAAGAACTATTGGTTCCTTCTTCTTGTGTATCCTAGTCTTGAAACGGCTTCAACTGGAAGCTAGGACCATAAAACTGATCATAGATTCCTTGGAAGTCTCATTCAGATGGGAGAAGTAAGGCATCGGTGAACCAGGAGGGTTCCTGTGGGGTGTAGAATTCAATCTCCGGGCGGGAGTTATCAAGTATTTCTTCAAAGGAGGAGATGTATGTTGAGGGACATGAATCAAACAGTAGGTCGTCCAGGAGCGTGGAATCAGCTGTGAGCTTGTGTGATTCCTGAGTTATGAATAGTAGGTGTCTAGTAGTCATGTAAAGAGCCTTGGTAAAATGGAGAAATATCAATATACTGTTAAGGGTAGTGGATTTTAAGGGCAAGCGAATCGAACTAGGCTTAAATCTTTCTTCGTAAACGGAAATTGTCTAGCAAGTCTCCTATGTATAGATTTTTCAGTAAAAACTTATGATATTGATAAGATCTCTTCTCCGTTGCTAAATCATTGCTAAAGCACAGGAGGCACTTCGATTTTTATATCCTGCATCTGAGTGTTCGCAGACCACAACTGGTTTACATATAAACAAGTATTTTCTTGCCAACCTTCGTCTCTTAATATGAGAGCGAACCTGCTTTGACCCAGAAACTTTCTCTTCCCCCTATACAGCTAATGGTATGATCAGAGCTCCTGACTTCGCTGAGGGTGTGGACCCACTTAGTCAGATTTGTCACCCTTCTTTGGTCTGTTAAGATATAGCCGCCCATTTTAGAATGTACAAATAACTTCTTGGATCTCCGAGATGCCACCTTGGTTGTTGGCTGAGTCTGCTACAGGCGGTCTTAGCCGGCTGTGCAGCAGGCCTCCAGGATGACTTGTGTTCACGATCAGGCCAATACCTTCTCTTCTTCACTGCCTCTCCTTATCAACTTGTTGACCCTCTAGGCATCACGGGTGCGTCAGCGTACTCTTGATGTGTATCAGAGTAGCCTACATCATTCACGTATTTATACCCATCTAGGACTACTTGGGATCTCTTAACTTCAACTGAGTTTACCTCTGCGATTTCTTGACGGAATCGCTTCGTTCCACTCCCCAGACGTAGCCAGATAGGCCCTCTCACCTAGACTACAGCCAGCATCCCGTTGGACAGACAGCGACTACGTATACGTAGTTACGAGATGTGTTCCAATTACTGGTTTTTCTTACAAGACAAGCAAGTGCACAAAGAGCCTGTGTCGACTCCACGGGCGAACACCAGGGCCGTAAGGGGGTAATTGCCTATAAAGGTTCAGATTTATGCAGTTCCTCCTGAAAGGTCATGTAATCCTCTTGGGAGTCGTTTGTGCCTAACAATGGATCGGGATATGTGTATTATTCTTTGTTCCATGTTACAAGCTTGGCGGAGTTGTGATAACTCTGGTCTCCATTATGGTTTTTACTTGAAGCAAGCACAAGTGTTAGGTATGTGGAGGGTTAGGAGGGAGGTGTGGGTGCTCAGGGGGCAATCGAACTAGGCATAAAGTGAGGCTTATGTTGGGAGTGAGGGAGGTGCAGGGCCCGATAGATCTCTCATAAAAGAAGACGGTGAGTCCCAATCACTTTTGGTCTAGTTAGTAAGGAGGTCAGATTGGCGCAGCAAGTGAGTCGAGAGGGCGTTAGTGATTGGGATGTAGTCAGCACCAGTCAGTGGGAGAGTAACACCACATGAACTACCAAAGCATTCAAGGGATGAATTTGCAAAGGTGAGGTCCAAGACTCATGGTTTGGTAGTGCTATCAAATGGGAACCTAGTAAATACACCTGCTGTAATTAGAAGTGTGTAGCCTAACTCAGAGGCCTGGTCAAAATAAGTGGTAGAAATGTTAAATTCAGTATCTGAAAGGAGCTCTAGAGGGTTGAGATAAGGGTTGTAGAGATTCAGATATCCAACCAGTAGGGTAGTGAAGGCATGATCCATAAACAAGGAGGGTGGAGAGATAGTGCGGTGGTGGGATGAGCTCACGGTGGTGGAGTATGCATTGTAAATACGAAAGACCCTGTTAGCCTAATTAGCAGACCTATAGGAGAGTGAACATCAATTCCCATAAGATCCAGGCGGTCGAAAAAAACTAATAGTAATGTAAAAACCTGCATGAAATCAAGTAGAGCGTATATGCCAACCATAGGTTTGGCACCATTAACAGTAGGTGGGATAAAGAATTTATAACAGGAAATTATTGGTAGAGGCCATTTAAAGACTTGAGGACCCTGCAGGGTGACCAAGTGTGGGTTAGTGGCAATAGTCTTAAGGCTATTGAATAAGGAATTAAACACATCACAGTTGTGAAGGAAGTTGTGCCGAATGAGGGTGAGGGCAGTGCCTGTAGCCTGCTATAGAGAAGGAGTATCCTTTGCGGAACTCATTGATGGGAGAAGCCCGCGGGGCCGTGATGGAGCTGGGAACTGGAGACCAAGGTGGGTACTGGTACAAAAGATCTGGGGCAAGGGTCAACAGGGGAGCCAGTTTGTGGGACTGGCTGACGGGGCGTGGTGAGGAGCATGGTGGCAGTAGTTGGAGCATGAGTCCTGCATGGGTCGGGTAGTAAAGGTTTATCTTGGTCCATGATATCATGAGATGCTAGAGTATACTTAGGCCTAGAGCTGGCGTAATCCTCAATGGGCGGGAGGCAGCGCGATTGTTAAGGACAATCTCTGGTGAGATGTGGTCCTGCACAACTTGAACAAATGATGGGGCAGTCTGGAAAACACCCAGTAACTTACTGAGGGTTTCAACCCTTGGGGCCTGCGGGATTGGTGCAGAAATGAGCCTCTCGGGTATGTGCCAGAGCACAGCGGGGGCATGTTGGAGTAGTGGATTTACACTATGGCGTGGGGTGGCTGTCGAGCCAGTACATCTGGTATTGAATAAATTTAAGGACGGAGTTAGCCTTTGCGAGTCTAACAGGTTGTGAGAAGAGGCGGATATTGGACCCAGAGATATTGCCATTGTCAGAGGCAACATTAACTACTACTCATGTAGTGGTCTTTATGGCACTGTTATCAGGGTCAGTTTCTAGGATGTGTGTCAAATAGATGGCAAGGTCAGTGCCATTGCGGACTAAGTCAGAGACGTCATGGAAGAGATAACTTTTGTCCTCTCAGAGGTAGGCTGTAGGCAGGCTAAGGATAGCCAATTGGACATCATTGGCGCATAGCAGAACAGGGGATAATTGTTGTTTCCTACAGCGAAAGCTTGGACCAGGCAGTTAGTTATAGCTGGTTAGTAGTATGAGAGGGCAGTGGAGGGAGATTGTGGGTCAGTGCCCAGGAGAGTCTGTGAGTCTGTAGCATTGACTGGCGCGAAGAAGGTAAGAAGGAAGGGACAGCTGGTTTGTGAGACTACGGAAGCCATTAGGTCAGGGGCGGTGGTAGTTATTTGGTCAGGCTCTGAATGAGGTGCTCGCGAGGATTAGGGGGCGAAACTTCTGCCCTAGGCTCAGGGAGACGGTGCTCGGCCCCCACACTCATGGGTGCGGTTCTTGGAAGCTGGCACTTCTGCTGGCATTGTTGGTTTCTTCCCTTTGCTTTTAACTTTGGGTGTTGAGGAGTGACAGGCTGCGACTGGAGCATCAGACCTGTTGGTAGAGTGTGACTGGGTCCTGGAGGATCTGGATTTGAAGGGTCAGTCAGTGAGTGAACATCTCTTAGGGGTTGGTCCTTGGCAGGACTATCCTCTTGGGCTTCCCTGGAGTGTGGGTGACTGACAGTGTATATGGCAGGGTTGCAATACCACTGGTTTTCAACAGTATCATAGCAGGAGAGGTCAGGGTAAGGGCCTTAATCTGCTTTATCTGCAGTTAGGGGTTCAATGTAGGGAAAAGAGCTAGGTCGAGCCGGAGGGGGGTGCGGTGGGACCAGGGTAGGAGGTGGGTGCTGTCTAGTAGTTGCTCCTCCCATGACACGCATAGATAGGCCTCTAACAGTGGCCTCCAAAGCTGCAATAGTGGGGGGCCAAAAATTAAGGAAGGGAGATGGGCAGAGATGGTGGAGGCAATCTCATCCACAAATGTTATTAGAATAGCAAGTCGGCTGACAGCATCATAGATTCCTGAGAGGCCTATGCAAAGGATAGGGATGATGATGGCTTCCCTATCGGAAAGGTTGTATAGGAGTTAGTGTTTGAAAGGTGGGAAGGACTCTGAGGAGAGTGTAAACTCTGTGACTATTGTGTCCAAGAGGTTCTGGGTAGCGATTCACTAGTCAGTGAGGGGCCCAGTTATGCTGCAGCGAGAGGACTAGGTAGAGTAGAGGGCTCTGCAGTTCTGGGTGCGCAATGCTGTCTTGCAGGGGCCACTGGAACTGGTGGCCATCATAGTTACAAAGGAAGGGAGACTGTATCACTAAAGACTGAAGCTTAAGCGTGATGCAAACTTTGGTGTATAGTGGCATTTGCCACACAAAACGCTAGGCTTTGAAGGCTAAAAAGGGTAATAAGGTAAAGCGGGAGGAGGATAGAGGCTGCGGAGCGTGTAACTTAATTATTGCATTTTCTTTTTATTTGATTTTTGAATTTGATTATCTCCTTGAATAACTGTTTAAGGTATAGAAACTACATGAAGCGCAAGCTTTGACAGAATGAAACCTCCAACTAGAGTCATCCCATCCCCCCGCAGCAAACAAAAACACACTTACTGCAACAAAGTTAAGGACTCTGGTAGATAAAACTACAAAGAAGAAACCGGCCTGAGATGTTCCAAACAACAGTAAACCTTTACCCTGCGCAGACAAGCGACATAGGAAATAAACAAAGTCCAACTGTGAACAAGAACAAATACCAGCAAGTAAATCAAACACCTAAGCGAGAAACCAACCTGGACAATCGATTTGGCCAATGGCACAACATCCCATATCCCCAATCTCCAGAAGGGTATGGCAGCGGCGGGGGCAATTAAATCTCTACGGATGAGAGGGTAAAGGTAATCAAGGAGAAGGATGTCGGTAAGCAGGTAGACGAGGAGGGAGTCTGTGGTAGACATGCTAAATCGCTGTATCCTCCAGTAAATTTGGTAGTATGGTGCCATCAGTGGGGAGGAACAGTCGGGTGTCAGCTGATTCACCATGATGAGAAGAGAGAGGAAGAGAGGAGGAGGAGGGGTAGACCAAATTATCAGAGACAAAACCGTAAGTGTATTCATCTAGGCAGTTCTCCAAGAACCAAGAGTGGATGTTAGACACAAACAACTCCCAAGAAGATTACATGACTTTTCAGTTTGAACTGCAAGTATCTGAACATAGACAGGCAAATACTCCCCGGTGGATCCGGCGTTCTCCCTGGGATTCGACAATGGCACCTTCTTCAGTAGCTCGTTTACTAAGAATAACGAGTATTTAGAATACATCTTGTAACCCAGTATACAGCATCGCAGTCAGTCTGACTGGATGCTGTCCGCACTCTATATGTTAGGGCCTCTCTGGCTACGTTTGGGAAGTGGAACAAAGCAATTTCGTTAAGAACTCGCAGGGTTACACCCCGCAGAGGTTTTCCAGAGCCTGGCAAGTCCTAGATGGGTATGAATGGACAATAGGGTTGGCTAATCCGACAGACACCGAGAGTATGCCAAAGCCCCCTTGATGCCTATTAGGCAATGAAGCTATCGGAACAGGTTGAATAGGAGAGGCATCGAACACGTGAAGGTATTGGCCCAATGGTAAACACTAGTCTTCCTGAAAGCCAGCTGCAGAGCCGGATAAGATGGCATGAAGCATACTCCAAACAACCAAGCTGGCCCTTTGGTGTTCTAAGTAGTTATTAGCACGTTCCAAAATGGGCTGCCATATCTTAACAGCGGAAAGAAGGTTTTCAACTTAAGCTAAGTGGGTGCACATCCTCTGTGAAGTCATGAGCTCTGACCATACTTAGAGCTGTGCGGGGAAGAGAAAGCTTCAAGGTCCAAGCAGGTTCGCTCTCAGATTAAGAGACGAAGGATGGGAAGAAAATACCTGCTTATATGTAAACCAGTTGTTGTCCGCGAACAATCAGACTCGGGATATAAATATTGAAGTACCTCCTGAGCTTTAGCAATGATCAGCCAACGGAGCATACATCTTATCAACATCATAAGTTGTTACTCAAAATCTTTACCTACGAGGCTTAATAGACAATCTCCGTTTACGAAGAAAGATTTAAGCCTAGTCTGATTCGCAAGCCCTTAGAATCGACCACCTTTAACAGTTGAGGAATTGACCATTGGACTGTAATGCCAACGTAGGCCTGTAGGGGGTTTACTCCTACTGCAAGTCTGTCCCCCAGCTGTATGAAGGTTGGGTGTTTCCGACAGTGCAGATATTAAGCGAGACAGAGCAATCAAGTTAAGGAAGGCAAAACAAGAGCCCGCTATGGAGAGGAAACCATAAACTAGGATGGAAAGGAGAGGATGGACTCTAAGGGGTACAGCCTAATGAGTTTGGTGAGGGGAGATGGAGGTAAACAAGTCTGACTCCATGTCATAGCCAGAGGGAGTAGAAACCTGGATGGTAGAGTTGGTGATGATTTCTAGTGGTGGTGAGATTTCAATCGGCGTGTGTGTAGAGGTGACAGAAGATTTCCCTTAACTAAAGTCTTTTTTTAGCCTCTTTCTTCCTGAATAATATCTTATTTTCGCTATTAATGTACAGGAAGCTGCATGGAGTTCTAGCTATGGCATAAACAAAATGTTAATTCCAAACGTGGAACAAAAAAGAAATAAGCGCTCAAGTTATCCTCTAGTGATGACCATACTGTCACAGAGTGCAACAATGGCGACTTTATTCAAGAAGTATAGAATGAAATGATATCCAGAGAAATCATAACTGAAAGGAAAGATCTAGCAGGTAAGATAAACCACTCAGTCTCACTCATAGTCGGAGAAGGAGGAGGCAGAGGTGGAAAAAAGCGCTGGCATGGTGGGTGGGAAGTTCATGAGAGTAGCGCGGATGTATGAGTCGAGACCCAGGATTATATCCTGGTCGGCCCAAAGTCGACAGCCATGGCCTATCAAAGATAGCTTTACAAGGTAAAGCTGGCGTTCTTTGGACTTGGAGGTACAGTGGAGAATTGTATGCTCAAAGGGTTCATCCACTGAGTCGCAGGAAGGGTAGGTGCGGGAGCGATTGGCATTGCTCTATGAGGGTTGCGTAAAAAAATAGCTCTTGCCAGCGAGCTTCTGGTTAATTGGGCCAGCTGAAAAGCGGTCGAGGTCGATGAAGGAATATCGTCGGAGGGGCAGCTTGTACTGGTAGAAAGTTCTGTGTGGGACAGAAGTGTCCTATCATCGAGGAGGTTATTTCTGCACTCTTCCTTGATCAGTTTGTAGCATAAGGCACCTGGGATCACAGGAGGTGGGGCAAAGAGAGTACCCAGTGGTAAGTGAGAGATTATCTGTGGGAGGTGGAACCATCCTGTGCCACCTTGATTAAGAGGTGGCACATCCCATCGATGGGGAGGTGAGAGCAGATGGTAGGAATGGGCCTATTTTGGATCCTGGGAAGGGGGATATAGTTGGCCCTAAGGCCAGGAAGGGTGGGGAGGGAGGTGTCCCATGCAATAAAGTTGGATAAAGATGGAAATAATAGAGGCAACAGGGCTTCTGCTGCGTTGATTTTAGGAAGGGAGCAGGCGAGCCGGAGTGCGGCAATCCTGAGGCGATGGGGGACAAGAGAGTTCAGAGGGGGTAGGCAAGCTTCATTAGGTAGGATGGATAGAGGAGTCGATGAGAAGCAGTTGGTGACCCACCTTTGGAACTTGCTCCAAAAGACTTCCTTTTTTCTCATCCTCGCAGGGTTGGGCATAAGGATCTCAGCTCCGTAAGTGAGGCTTAGGAGGAGCAGGCCTATGGCCAGCCTGCGGGTTAGGTAGGGGGCTATGTCTATACTAGCAGGAGAGAGTTGCCTTATGAAACCCAAGGCCTCTTACACACGGGCTAGCCTTATGAGAAAGTGGGTGGAGGTTTCCATCGATGCTGAGAACCAGTATCCTAGCCATCGGACTGTGGAAGATGGGTGGGAGCGACTTCCGTCTAGAAAGACAGGAGCTAATAATGTAGGAGAGTGATCGCTTAGTGTAAGCCTGTGAATAACTTTGGTTCTGGGAAAGGAGAAGGACACCCCCAGTGGGGTTGCCTTCCTGCAAAGGCGGGTATAGTAGTGTTGTAGAAGCTGTGTATTCCTCTGGTATGACCCAGACCTACCAGTAACAGTAAAATCATCAACATTGGAGAACATAATCCTTATGGATAGACTAGTGTATGGTAGATACTTATATTAAAAAAAATAAAGGCGAGATTGGGGGCCCTGGGGGGCACCCACTTGAATAGGCAGGAAGATAATAGGAGAGCCGTGAAAAATCAGGGGGTATTTGCAGTCAATGAAAAAGGAACGAACTCAAGAAACCATATAAGGAGATATGCTTTTAGTGCGAAGTAGGGATGACAAACTTGTAGTAGAAATATTATCAAAGCCTCCCTTAATGTCAAGGAAGAGGGTTGAGGTCTAGAGGCCTGCTAGCTGCAGCATGCGGACTTTGTGGGTAAGGGCACCACATCCATCCCAGGTGGAGAGTCCTAGAAGCAAGACTAATTGGTTTGGGTGGATGAGGCATACGGTGGGGACCATTAGCGATAGGCGGGCTGCAATTATCATTTCCAGGATCTTGATGATTGTTTCTAGAAGGACAATGACTCAGAAAGGACGATGGGAAGTTGTAGTCAGAATTGCGGGGCTTGGAGAGGATAATGCCTGTGACTGATTTAAGGGAGGGGGAGTGGAAATCATAGGTCAGCAGGGGACCTAGGAGGAAGGTGAGTAAGGGGGGGTTGATATTGTTGATCCTATTCCAGATGCCATAGGGGATCAGGTCAGGCCCAGGGGCTGAGGTGTTGGAGTACTTGCGGAGATTAAGGGAGACTTACTGTTTCTGAAGTCACAGGAAATCCACCAAGGGTCCCAGGATGGATGGCGAGGGTAGGGGTTTTTCCGAGGGAAAAAAAGATGCAAATTGGAGGTGTTGATATCGAAGGCTGAGGTGGCATTGGGAAAGGAGGGGAACTGGTCAGGGGAGCGTCCGCTAGAGAATCGGCGGGCAGCCCACAGCAATTTGGAGTCCACAGAGGTAAGGAACAAGTTCTTGATTGGTGCATAGGCCTTTTTTATGGCCAGGAAATATGCAAGGCAGAAGGCACGTACACTGTCGGAGAGGGTGGTGGAGGGAGACAGAAGTGATATTCTTATATCTCTGTTGAAATCTTGGCGGAGCTGTGATAGCTCAGCTGTACATGGATGCTTTGAGATAAAGCAAGGAGGTTTGTTTAGTGTGTGTAGGGCTAGGAGGGAAGTGAGGGTGCCCAGGAAGCGTTCGGACCAAGAACTAGGTTAGATTGAGGTCTGGAGTGGGGCAGGAGGTGGGACCGATAGATCTTGCATAGGAGGGCAGAGAGTGTGCCAATCAGTTTAGGTGGATGTAGGGGTGGGGTCAGGTTGGCGTGAGTATGGCGTGGAGAGGGTGATTGTGATCGAGACATGGTCTGAGCCAGTCTGTGGGCAGTTAACACCCCCTGTGCTAACTAAGGGGGCTTGGGAGGGATTTGCGAAGGCAAGGTCTAAGACTCCAGGTCTAGATGTGCCTGCAAAGGGGAATGTAGTACATACACCAGGTGTGTTTAAAAGTTAGAGGCCTAGCTCTGAGGCCAGGTCAAAGTATGGGGAAGAAAGATTAAATTCAGTATCAGAAAGGACCCTTAGAGGGTTGAAAAGAGGATGATGTAGGTACGAGCCAGAACCTGGAGGGTGGGGAAATTGTGTTCCCTAAACAAGGAAGGTGGGGTGATTGTACGGATGTGGGAAGGCGCCGGGTGTTGGAGTATTCATTATAAACACGAAAAACCTGATAAGCAGAATAAAATTGGCATGAGTGGGGGTGAATTTCAATTACCTTAAAGTCCAGCCGGCCGAAAAAAACTGGCAGTAGTGCTAAAACTAGCATGAAATTAAGGAGAGCCTAAACGGCAACCCATGGTTAGGTACTATTAGTAGTTGGTGGGGAACAAGTTATATGGGAAGAAATTTTGATAATCGCCCCTTGAAGACCGAAGAATCCTGGTGGACGACCTAGTCTGCAGGGAAGGCCATAGCCTTAAGGCTACTGAACAAGGACAGAAACACATTCCAGCTCCCCATGCAGTTGTGCTGAATGTGGGTGAGGGTGGTGACTGGCGCCTAGGTCAGGGAAGTACAGTCTATGGCGGAACTCATTGGTGACCAAAGCCTGATGGGCCGTGTGGGAGAGGAGAACTAGAGAGCCAGGTAGGGACTATTGCAACAGATATGTGGCAAGGGTCACCTGGAGCACAAGTTGGTGAGACTGGCTGTCTAGGGGTTATATGATTCATGGTGGTAGTGGTAGCCGAGGGAGTCCAGGGTGAGGTGGGTAGGATGGGTGCATCCTGGTCAAAGACATCATCAGGACCTTGTACACCCAGAAGCTCAGAGGGGGCGTCATCTTGAGTGAGAGTAAGGGAGCGGGATGGACAGGAACGGTCAGTGGCATGGTGGGGTGCTACACAACAAGAGCACATGAGGGGGGAGGCTGGACAACAACCTGCAACAGAATATGTGTTCCCGACCTTGAGGCATGTAGTATTGACACTGCTGTGGGCCACTTGTGTATCTGCTAGAGCACACAGTGGGCATGTGGGGATGGTGGCTTTATATATGGGGGAGGGGTGGCTGCTAAGCCAACACTTCCGGCATTGCATAAACTTCACAGAGGAATGGGCCATTCCACTTTCCGCGGAGGGGAGAAGAGATCGAAACGTGAGACAAGCCTGTTAACCTCCTCAGGGGCCACCGTGACTACTACGCACATAGTGGCCTTTGTGGCTCGAATGTCAGGGTCGGTTGGGATAAAGGGTGCTGAGTAGATCACCAAGTCAGTTGTATTGCGAACTGAGTCAGAGAGTGCAGGGAAGAGGTGGGCTTGGTCCTCTGGAAGGTAGGCTATAGGGAGGCTATAGATGACCAATTGAACATCGTTTCGGGCTGGGCGGAAAGGTCGATATGGCAAATTTTTACACGAAAGTCTTGTTTAAGACGCTTAGTTATGGATTCATAGTAGGGGAAATAAGCTGTGGAGGGTGGGTAGGGGTTAGTGCCAAGAAGGGTGAGAGATCCTTTAGGATTGACACGTGCAGAAAACAGAGGGGAAAATGGCAGTTGGCCTGCTTGAGGACGGGAGCCATCAGGTCGCTGGCGGTGGCTGCCATCCAGTCAGCATCTGCATATGGTGCAGTTAAGGTGCGAGGGGCTAAGAATCTGCGCTCAGCGGAGGGTAACTGTGCTGGTCCTCAGAAGTAAGGGCTGCTGTCGGTGGACACTACGACTTGTGCCGGCGTGACAGGCTTCTTCCCTTTGCATCTGGTTCCTGGTGCGAAGGACGGTCCTGCTGCAATAGCAGTATAGGACTTGTTGGCCAGGCGGGATTGGGTGCCTGTAGGTCAGCTGTTGGAGAATGATGGTGGTAAGCGAAACTCAGAAAGGGGAGGGTATTAGCCAGCCCTGTACTCATGGGCTTCCCAAGAGCGGGGGTGGCAGACAGCATATGCAGCGGGGTTGCCATACCACTGTTTTTCAACTGTGTCATAGCAGGAGAGGTCCGGGTCCGGGCCTTGATATGCCACTGGTTCAGGTTGTAGTTCAAGGTAGGGGATAGACCTAGGTCAAGCCAGAGGTGGGCGAGGGAGGAGGGGGGGAGGAGGAGGGGGCTTCCCGACAGTGGCTCCTAGCGTGACGCGAAGGGAAAGGTCTCTGACTGTGTCCTCCATGGCTGCAATAGCGGGAGGGGCTCTAGTAGAGGGTGGGGCAGTGGCTGAAATAGCGCACAAGATCTCGTCCATGTGTGTGGTCTGTGTAGCAAGTCTGCTAACTAACTCCTTGATTCCTGTCAGGGTGGTGTATAGGAATGGGATGATGGTTGCCTCCCTATCAGGAAGATTGTGAAGGAGAGAGTTGTCTAAAGCAGGAAAATATTCACAGGAGAGCCTAAACTGGATGGCTATAGAGTATAGGAGCTTCTGGGTTGCGATCATGTAGTCAGGGACGGGTACAAGGGTGCTGGGTGCGCAAGGCTGACCTGGAGGGGCCAGGGGATACTGTGGCCATCACTGTTATACAGGAAGTGGGTCTGTATTGCTAAAGAGTGAAGTTTAAGTGAGGGGCAAGAATTGAGGTATCGTGGCCGTTTCCAAACAATGAAGCGAAGTCTTGATCAGCTAAAAAGGGCCAGAATTTCAAGCGGGCGGAAAATAGAGGGCAGGAGAGTGTGTCCCTTAACGATAGGGAACAGCTGTCTATTTATACAATTCAGCTGGTACTCATGTTAGCCATATATATGAAGAATCTTTAGATAACATGTCATAGTCATAAAGGGTGGAAACGTAGTTTGACCCTTAAAATGTATCTCCTGCTTGGTCAAATGATCAGCTAAACTATGTATTATTCTGTGGGTGTCTAGGACTCACCAGTTGATTGCTTTAGACCCATTTGCCTAATAAATAAGATCAAGCTAATGTAGCTGTTTTCCATATATCTTACAGCATACCAGTTGAGCAATCTGGATTGCCGTCTTTCTTGCATATTGGCTCTCAGTTATAGATGCATCCAGATTATCAATAGTCTTCGTAATTCTTGTGTAGAGTCTTGATCTTTCTCCAAGGCCGTACCGTTGTACTATAGACACTACTTCTTGCGAATATGAGTTGTAGTCATATAGTAACTGTTAGGCACAGGACTGTAAGGTACTGAAATCCTGCACTATATTCATACAAAAATTGGGCTGGGATACTACTCATTCCCCTATGTGCTCCTGGTGGCGCCCGCACATCACTTGCAGTACTTATTGTAAAAGGTGTCCCCGCACCAAATAACCCTAGGATAGCGCCCTTCTTGTAACATGATATATGCCGTCGTCTGTCAAACCTGATGCTGTCAGGCAGGTATATAAGGAGGTAGACTCAGGAGGCCCATTGCAACTCTAATCAATTGCACCGAATTAGTGTCTACATAGTTACGGCCCAATTCACACAACCTTCACTTGTATGGACCGAATATGATGGGACTCCTGGTGCAAAATGAGAATATGATGAATGGGCTCCAGGAGAATCATCACAATTCACGCAGACACTAAAAATATGACAATATTGGTCAAGGGACCTATCAGAGCAGGATGATAACAAGAGGCATAGTAATACAATATAGTATCCCACTGATCATAAGTCTTGAATAATCCTGTAAGGTATCAGCAAGACACTGGGAAAGCAAGTAGTATTAGGATTGGTGACCAGCAAGTTGGCCCCTTTGAGATCTAAGAAACTATTGGAATATTCCCCGATAGGCTAACTAAGTTTAAACTGCAGAATAAGCAATAACACCTCCGACTGTGAAATATTTCTCGCCCTTAGGTTGGTAGGTTGGAAATCGTTGGTAGTATATTAAAATATATAAGTTAGAAGTAGTCTGCAAACACTCAGACGCAAGATATATATATCTTAGGGCCTGCTGAGCTTTAGCCATGATCATGCAAAGGAGAACAGATTTTACCGATATTATAAGTTTTACTCAAAAACTTTCCCCTCCGCACCTTCCTAAACAATTTCCTTAGTGAAGAAAGATAAAAGCCTCGTTCACATTCGCTTGCCATTAAAATCGACTACCCTTAACAGTATATTGATAATTCTCCTTGTTTACAAGTCATAATACATGACTGTCAGATATCTATATGTTATACCAAGGGAATCACACAAGCTCATATCTGATTCCACCCTTCTCAAGATGTCTGACCTTAGACCTTGCACAAAAAGCCTTCTTCCTCTCACTGGAAACTATCCTTTACTACTCCTTTCATGAGATCATATTCCTAAAGATGCCTTACTGACCCTCTTCGTTTACGGACCCTAAACTCGTCCCTACCCTACAGGATTTCTCCAAAATCTGTTAAGCACGATACTAGCAATCCCTGCAGTGGTACTGGCTCCTTGAATACTAAATCAAAGAAAGGCCAACTTCCAGTTCTTTCTCCACAAATATATATTTTACACCCTCGGGGTGGGAATTCGGGACCCTTCCACTTTCTTTATAAACAATGTCTTCTCGGCAACTGTAAGTGGATACGTACAAGGCAATATCTGACGTCGAAGAAGTATCTCTTGTGGGAAGCGACCATGCATCTGGATACTCCAGATCACCTTTGACTCTTAACCACCTCTCACAGCCCAGTGGCGTGGGAATGTCAGCCCCCAACCTGTGTTCTAGTACCCCTATACCTCTGAATGCCAGAAACCTAGAATGAGGGTAATTGGCAGAACTTATCGGACAAGCAAAGGGCAATTTTGACCGAACCTTGTGTGAATCAGTCGTCAATACTCTTCTGACCTACAATGAACTTACTAGTCGAGCACAGGTTCAGGCAGACTAACCTTCGCTGCATACAAAGTGTATCATACTGTATAAACAAATCATGTGAGAAGAGCTAAACCAGTTCCATACTGCGTTAGGGATGTGGCCAACAGGGATGTTCACCCTCCTAACAGCAACCACTAAGAAGCCGGACACCAGGTTACAAGCTCAAGAATTCTAGGCTACACACTAGGAAGCAGTAACTAGTCAACTTCATGCTAATATTAGAGCAATCGGGCAGGAATTTCTGAGCTGAGATCACCCCTAGGGAGAAGCCCTAGCCCGCTGCAGGGACAAATATCTGCAGAGGCAGGTCACAGCGCAGGAAGTACATGGGCGGACTAGACTCGAGGAATGGGAACTCGACCAATGATTAGGCCAAGAAGGCAGGCTGAGAGAAGCCAATGATAAGAGTTAGAATAGAATGTTAGACCAAATGAGTCTTATGTTGGCGCAAATAAGCGAGGCAGTAATACAACTACAAGTTACCAGAAACCCACCTAGTATGTGGGAAACAGTAGAACCACAGCCAGTGAAAAAATCAATTGTTGTTACAATAGACCAGAGCTAATTGAAGGGAAGAATACCGCTTTAAACTTTTTTTAGGTTAAGGGAAAAGGGGTGGATCAAACTGAAGGACACAACAATGGTTGAAAAGGATCACCACTGCCTCCACCAGCGAATGAACCTAAACAGGGCCTCAATGACCTGGGGTTACAAGATGGAGGTGGTACCTCTAAGAGAGGTTGAAAGATATCAGGAGGATCCTTGACTTGGCGCAAGTCCGAATCCGGAGCAGATGCATGGTTGGACCAATTAGGTCAAGCATTAGGCTGTTCAAATAGAGGCAGGTGGATCCCCCTTCAAGTTTGACAATATACGTATACAGGATATACGAGGTTGGTTACTAAACTGGGAGGACTACCCGAGGAGAAACTCCTGGCAATGTGAAGACAATGTAGAAAGCATCTAGTATGGGTTAGGAAGAATTGAAGGACCCGAGGTAGCCCCTTTCGCAATCAGTTCCCGCAAGAAAATAATGTAGGACTATGGACTCCCAAGCATGAAGGAGATGATATCTGGATCACCTTCCTGGTTAAAGTTACAAAACAATTGTTAGTACAACATGAGGTGCAAATAGCCTTAGCCGAGATGGTGAAGGTCCGGTATACAAGGGACATAGTGAAGTATCACCTGACCATGGAAAACTCTAACATTTAGGCAGAAGTATTTAGTATTGCTTGGACAACTATAATTCAGAGCTAATCCCCTAGTGAAGCCATGCGTACACAGTCCCATGAACATCTTGACTCTCATAATTAATAGATTAAGGGAGTCTAGTTCGTTACCAAGTCAGAAGAATCGCACCTGCAGCAATTAGGGCTAATCTGTCAAAATGACCACGCAAAAAGTGACTCCAACGTAAGAAATTTGAAGGAGCAATTCAAGTCCAGCAAGACTACAGCTTAAAATAAAAAGTGAAAAATCTATATGGCAGCTGAAAAGGGCACCAGTAAATTGAAAAAAGCAAGTGGAAACAGGGAAAAAAGCCCCCACGGAAGGAAAGGTTGAGCAGAAAAATTGGGAGTAAGTACATACAGGAATCCCTATGGATATAATTGATGAGTGAAAGAAAGCCAATCAATGCACAAGGGTCACTTTGGCCAACCATACTTGAAGGTTCTAAAGAAAACAGGCCCTGGTATCGGTTTTAGGAAAAAAGAGGGAAATTTCAAAGACCAATATCGACAACCCCGGGCAACTATGGCAACAAATGGGCAAATGGCACCCATAACAAGGGGAATCAAGTCAACAAGCCCAGAACTTTAGAACTGGATTACAAAGATGAATCCTTAAAGGTGGTTGTCAGCACTGGTAGTAACGGCGACCAGGAACTCAGTTACGCAGCGTTTACCGAAACCAAGGCCAACAAAAGGGCTCGACCTCTGCACTGTCCTACATGCAGCTATACTGTGCTTTCCCGTTCGTAACTCAAAGCTAAGCGTGAATCACCAAAAGCAATCCCAACGTATGGCAGCGATGCAGACCTAAGAATAATACGCAAGCAAGAAGTAATTCAGTTAGACAGCGGCTTGTGGTTGTCCGAGACTAACCCTAGGAACCGAAATTCAATAGAAGAAAGCAGAGCGCAACATTTAGTTATTCTCGAACCTTAGTTCAGAAGACACTTAATTAAACCTGAGTCCTTATAAAGACCTAAACTCTTACCAGAGATCCAAGAAACAGTGGACAGACCTGCGCTGACAAGGGACTTGTTAAGAATGACAAGGAGAAAGGAGTCTAGCCCGGATCAGGAGAAATCTTCCGGGTACGAAAATATATCACAGCTCGGCTGGACAATGGAATACCAGAACAAACGGTAAAGGATTCTTAATATCAAAAGAAATGAAGATCGAAGAGAATCAGAATCTACTGCTACTTGGTTCATGCAGAAAATGGAGTATGCAAAATCTGTCCTGAACCTGTACTGTAGCTCGGTAGACCAGATAGGCACCTAAGACTCATATGCCAAGAGAGGCGATCCGCGAAGAATCCCCTGAGTACAAGAAATCTGTCTATTACCTAATGATACGAGTTTGGCTCCAGTTTGGCCTAGGCAGGTGTATAAGAACCCTTCGGACAGGGTTAAAAACTGCTGGTAGTAGTCTGCACAGTACACCAAAGACAAAGATTTTACTTTGTCTGAGGAGGGTTCATTTTCTGAAACTGTGTGTGCAATGTAACAATCACCCTAGTTACCACAGCAACAACAAAGATGTCATACAAGAGACCAACATAGGCCCTAATTGGCCATAACAAAATAAACAAAACAGAAGCACCAGCCCCGCCTTATTATTCATGCCCAGAAGGCAGGACGACCAATGAAGCCAATGGAGAATGTATCCAGATTCCTCTCCTATTAGGTCTGGGATCAAATATATTCCTAATTAACGAAGAACTGATTAACAAACATGGCTTACTATACCACACATGCACACATACCTAGAACATATATATTATCTAAGGAACAATAGCATCAAATGGGGGAAAACACTATACACATCCTATCATATTATATTTCAAGAGCAATGCCCATCATTCACACATTTCATGCAAGATTACTTAGCTGGTAAATATGACCTTTTTATCCCTTTTAGCTGGTGGTTAATAGATTATCCTAATAGACTTATCGAAGATGTGCAAAAATGAATATTTAAATATGAAAAATGTCATAGTTATGTTAACGATAAAGGCATAGACCTGACATTTGAAAGGGACAAAACGGGGGCCAATGGCGGAGAGGTCCGGTATATTGCAACAATTAAGGTTGAATTTCCTATACTACTAGATGCATTTGAGTTCCAGCAAATACCATTGTAATACCATGAATTTAGAAGCGTTTTGGCAGCAGAAATAGCAGAAAATCTTGCGGGAAGAAGAACCTTTGACCACACAATTGATTTAATACCCTGTACACTACTGAAATGAAGCCCAATATTCCCTATATCAGCCCACCAGCTAGATTTGCTAAGCAAATACATGAAGAAAATGCAGGATCATTTGAAAATCGTAGACACCAAATCTGGTGCATGGGCACAAATTTTAATTGTTCTTAAACTGCACTAGTCAAGGAGGTTCTTTGTAGATCACCAGCAGTTAAATAAACTCACAGTGGTGAACAAATACCAGTTTCCACTCAAGAGTGAACTCCGAGATCAGGTAGCTTGGGGCCAAATATTCTCTAAAATCAACTTCAAAGATGGCTATCACCTCAGGAGAATTTAAGAAGGATGTTAGTAGAAAACAGGAATCCAGACCAGATATGGCCACTTTGAATACAAAGTAATGCCATTCAGGCTGCTGAATGCACGAGAACCAGCCACGTTTCAGGCCATGATAAACAAATTTATATGTGAATCTTTAGACCATGGGGTGGTAGTATACCTAGACGATATCCTTATCTACTACAAAATAGAAAAGGATCACATTGACTTTTTTTTGAAGATCGTTTCTTGCTTAGAAGGAAATCATCTAGTGGTATCAATAACTAAGTTAGTTTTTCACATAGAGAGATGAGTTTTAGGTTATATTGTAGCATTCAATGGTATCACCATGAGTGAAAGGAAGCTTGAAAGTAATAACAATTGGAAGGCACCTAAGTCTGTGAAAGAAGTGCAAATATTCCTTAGATTTTCCAATGTTTAACTACGTTTCATTAAGAATTTCTCCTAAATCTGCAAACCTGTTACCAAAATGTAGAACGGCGACCCCAGAAAATTTATCAGGGGGCCTGAACAAGATTTGCATTTAAGGAACTTTTATAAAGGTTCATCACAGCCCCAATAGTGGGTCATTTTTGCCTAGAAAGAGACCAATAGTGGAAACCGATGCTAGTGATTTGGCTCCCGGGTTTCTCCCATCTAGTGAAACGACAAAAAGCTAGTTTCAGATTCTTTCCATTCACCAAAACTGAGCCTGCCTGAGCGAAATTATGAAATTTATCATAAGGCGCCTCTAACCTTTCAGAAAGCATTCATACCTGAGATACAATATCTATTGGAAACAGAAAATCAACTAAATATTTATACTTATCATAAGATTCTACAGAACTTCCTTAAAACCAAGGTATGGAATCCGCGACAAATAAGGTTAGCTCAACAACTGGCAAATAATAATTTCGAAATTATCTATCGACCAAGGAAACAATGCTTTAAACCAACTAGATTAAGCCGACAGACAGAGTACCGTCCTGTTGACTAAGCTGCGCAGAGAATCTGCCTTACTCCAGCCTTCTTACTTCCAAATCACTCTGGTGCAGTTAAACCAACCTCACAAGGAAGAAAAATTAATTGGCTCAGAAACCATATATTGCCTGCAAATAAAATTGCTATCTCTAAATGAACGAATGCTTATGTAAGGGTCCCGACTAGCAGCCAGATATGATCTGTATCTACATGAGGATTTCATAATCATAGCAAAAGGACAATGGCTGGTAGACACATGAATTGTCGTTGTATTTCCAATGAGAATGTATACACGCTTAGCACAATGAAGTGGAATGGAACCCAAATACGGGATGAGCATTGGCAGTGTAGTAATCAAAGCTGAGTATACTGAGGCAGTCCTGGTTATCTTAATAAACCAAGGTTATTCAAATTCCGTGGTCTGTAAACAGGACAGAATAGCAAAAAGATCATTGAAAATATACTGATACTTGAGGCGATGGATGTTTCAGGACTTGAAGACACTAGAAGAGGCAAAGATGGATTTGGAAATAATGATGTATCACCAAGATGATCCACTGTGATACAAACTCAGGTAGTGGTTATTAACTTACAAGCAGTCCACACTACAAATGAGTTTCTTGATAAAATAAACCATCAAGCAAGACAAGACAAAGGGATACTCCTAATGTCAAATGCTATAATGTCCTAGGTAAATGTTAGGACATACGACCAGATATTCATAAGAACTATTGAATAGGCACGCCAGAACGATGGAGACTGGGAGGAACGCAAGCAGGAATTGGAAACTTTAACCAACATGGGCAAACCACTACCAAGTCAGGGGGCAGTAACAGAGGGATTGATCTATTATAAGAATCGCCTATACATTCCAGAATATGAACAGCTCCCGACAACCATAGCTAAAGGTTGCCATAACTCTAAGGTATCGGGACACTTTAGACAGGAAAAGACCCCAGAAATAGTTGTCAGGGACCTTGATTGGAAAGAACTGATAGCGTAGATCAATGAGTATTTACTGTCAAGTGATGACTGTGAACATAATAAATCACTATAACATGTGCGGTTCAGTTTGCTGCAGCTGCTGTAACATCCGTTCACTGCTTAGCTATCCATATCAATCGACTTCATCACACAAGGACCAGAGTGACAAGGAAGAATACAAAGTATGGTAGTTGTTGATTGGTTAACAAAGATGGCACTCTTTATAGGTTTGGAAAATAATGCCACAAGGAAAGATGTTGCGAATGTATTCTACAGGGAAGTCAGGAAAATATATGGACGTCTACCCGAAATCATCTCCGACATGGATACTAATTGCTCTGGAGAATTCTGGCAATACATAAGTATAAGCTTAGGGATAATACGAAAGATGTCAACTGCATATATTACGATCCTATGTTGTCAACTGAAGGGCAAGAGGTAACTACTTCTCTGTGGGTTGGATGAACATGACCAACCTGTCCCTATGGTATAGTATTAGGTGTGGTACTAATCTCAGCCACCAAGGTAGGAGTACTATTGCAATTAGTAGTACTAGGCAAAGATCTACTATACCCTAAAAGCCAATGCCTACGTTGTATTGATAGCCAAACCTTATAGTTCCTATCCCACAATGCCAATAGATAAGCGGAAAGCTAATAAGGTAAAGTAATTGTATAGGAAAAAACTTAGATGGTTGGGTAAAGAGTCCTAACCTTAGGCCGTCTAGAGGTCATTATATAGGAACTCTTCCGTCAACTCTTAACCTGTTGACTCCTATTGAGTCATAATATCAAATCCTCTGCTGACTCGTATGAGTCAACTGCGCATTGTACCAAACCAATCAAAACTCATGAAATACGTCACATGCCCTAAAGTACTCACATGTGCGAATCCCATGACTCATAAAATGAGTTATCTGCGAAAATCTTGCTATCATATGATGCACAAGCGTGAGTCATATGCACGATCAACCAATCACAATATAACAATAATTACACTAATGGGCAATATGTGAAACTCAATGACTACTAATGAGCAATAGGGCGAAATGTGACAGCCTTATAACTAATAACCTTAAGTCATGTGAAATCCTGCTTTGCCTAGTCAACAATAGTGATATTAAATCCCCTCCCTGATCAGCCTGAGTCCCATCAGGCTCAAGGTTCGACCAACCTCAGGTTTTCCACAAACCTGCTTAATTCCATTTTCAACTTCAGAACCTCATGTTCCGCGTCTGCGAATCTTTCCGGACTTCTTCCATTATATGGTTTGTTGTTCTTATGCTTCCATCTCGGTAGCCAATCGTCCTCTGTTAGGTCTACATATCATGGATATAGATCCGAATGGTGGCTTCGGCAGTGCCAAGTTAGTTACGTAACTCCTCAATTAGTCATTCCAGAAATACAACATCTGGACTTGTGTCAATTTCAAAATTTTCGCACTCCTTTCTCCTTCACTGTGTCCTAACAGTTACCCTCCTCTTCTTTATGTATACACCATTTTCATTCTCTGGTTCCGCTTCCCCTGTGCCTCTTGGGTAATACGCTGAATCGATTTTGTCACGTTGATGTACATGGCATTGGTACATGAAGCAGTAGATCAAGTACGCTTCCTTGTGGGGTTGTTGTTGTTAGCGTATTTTTGGTTTCTTTGGAAAACAAATTACATCCTTCCATATCACCTAAATGAATCTGGCACTGGTTGTCGTTGCAGGCAGTCCAGCAAATAGCATTAAATTCTACCAGTTTTTTTTCTTTTCCTGTGTTGCAGATAGGGGCCTAGTTGGTTTGAGAGCTCTTGGGCTATCCCCCCAATTGTTGTCTGGTGCCAAGGTAATTTGTTCCTTTAGTAGTTCCTCCACCGGTTCGATCGTGACTGTAACAGATTAGGAGTTTCCTTAGGTAATGGTGATGGAAACGCACCTAGGAGATGCTGGAATTGTTGAAATTCAAGGCAGGGTACCAGCTTTTGTTGTGAGTGAGTGAGTCGCCTGTCCACTTGGCTCTATATTGTAGGGGTCCTCAGTGTATGCCTAAATCAATAATATCTTTGAGTTTGTACTCGCTTTCAGTATCTATTTCTCTGGAGCTAGTGGTGAATGTCTTTGTCAGGGGAATTCATTGTTGATTAGGGTTCAAGGAGGGAAATGTGGAAGGTGTTGTGGACCTTCATCTGTTGGGGCAAGGCCAAATTATAGGCTCTTGTACCCACCTTGGTAAGGATCTTGAATTGTTTGATATTCTGGTAATCCAGCTTCTTGCATGGTCTTATGGTCCTGATGGTCCTTGGCAGTAACCAGACCATATCTCCAGACTTGAGATTCAGATCAGGTTCTCAGTGTTGATTATAATTATCCTTCTGTATTAACTGTGCACAGAACATTACCTGAGGTAGGATACTGTGCAGTTAGCCCATTTCTTCCTTATCGGTTCAATCTTTTGATATCATGTGTCCAATTGGCTCATGCTCCGGGTGGTAACCATAATTCGCAAAGAATGGTGTGGTCTTTATCGTTTCTTGTTTTGCGTTGTTGTATGTGAATTCTGCCAATTGACGTAGGTAGGTACAGTCATATATTGATAGTGGATATAGGTGGGTAGGTATTGTACGAGTATCTAATTGGTCCTCTCAGTTTGTCCATCTGTTTGGGATGGAAAGCTGTACTAAACCTTCTTTCTATTGCTTTTGATTTCGCCATTTCTCTCCATAGGTCCGATGTGATAATGGTTCCTCTATCTGTGATAATATCCTGTATCAGTCCCTCGATGCGAAATATTTCCTTCGGGTTATTTTGCACAAAGTCTTTAGTATTCATGTCCTTGATGCAATATATGAAATGATGCATTTTGGTTAATCGTTTGATTACGACCAATATGGCGTCATAGCCTACACATATTGGAAGATCAGTGATAAAGTCGATTGTTATAGGATTTCCATGGTTGGTGTGGTGCTTCGTTTGGCTGCAGTAATCCAAATAGTGCTGTCGGATTACTATCAACCTTTGGCAGGTATCGTAGGCTTGGATATATCGTTTGATATCATCTCACATCTTCGGCCAGTAATATTGCCTGGCTGCAAGGGTGGTAGTTTTGCTTATTGCCCCATGGCTGGCAGTTGGTGCGTCATAGTTTTGTCAAAAATCATTGCCCTTATCGCTTCTTCATCTGGGATCCAAAATTTTCCCTTGATATCATAGGTATCCACCCTTTCATTGGAATCCACCAAGTGACACTCCTTTCATATCCTTGTCTCCTCGAGCTAGGGAATCATGTATTGCCCTTATCGGGATATGGATTTTGCTTGCTTCTTGGATTCCAGCATCCTCTTCTATAAATTGTACTAATTCAATTGCCTCGAAGTACTATTCGGTCAGTGGCAGGATTCTGCGTTTCTGTTGAATACTTACGTAAGACATTTTTCCTGGATGTCTTCTGCTCTTCACATTAGGCCGTCTGGCTTTCTTCCTTCGTTTCCAGGTCGATATTGGATGTTAATATTGTATTAGCAGAGTGTTTCGCTCAAGCGAATTTGTTGATCATTGTGTTCATTTGCAGTGGTAAAGGGTACCAGATTCTTGTAGTCGGTAAGTGTCAGTACTCGATGTCCACTAGACTTTACACATCTTTTCCATTCGTTTAGAGCTTCCATTCTTTTAGAGCTTTTACGATTGCTAATATCTTTTCGTTGTGGATGCCATAGTTGCATAACGGCGGTGATATCGTTTTCGAGCTGTATGCCACTGGTTACAATTTTCCATCCTCCCTGTTTTGTGATAATATGCAGGAGCATACATATTTTGATCTATTAATATCTATCATGATCTCTTTCTCCGTATGATAATATACCTGGAGTGGTGGTGAGGTTAGGTGCACGCTCCGCGCCCTGTTCTTTCCTCTCGCTTGAAAATATTACCGCATTCGGCCGCAC
>QFET01017676.1:0-10421 GCA_003316355.1 Tuber calosporum | reverse complement strand
CCCCCCCCCCATAGACGGGAAGTGCCGTAATCCTACCCGCTTTGATGTTTTCCGATTCCGGCATTCAATGGGCTAACCGGTAAAGAACGAGGGAATAGCAAAGGGGGCAAAGAGGGTCAAGAAAGGATAGGAGGAAGACTAAATAATGATGGAATACTACTTTCCCACCAATAATGAGAGGTGAACACATGCGGATAACCCATTTCCTATCATACCTGTAATTTAGGTCTCGTTCCGGGAACAGATGATGCTGTGAAAATTACAGACACAAAAACATGGGCAAAATCGTCGCATCTACCGAGGTCCACCATGCTTTAGGGCTAGACTCAAATAATGCTCACTTCTTTCATCATGGGAACTCCCCCCTGCGACACGAACACAGAGGTAGCAAAATTAATAATAATCTTAGGGATATATACTTATTCTCTGAGGTTATAAACACAAACTAGCCATTTAACGTGTGGGAGCAGATACACTTTTTTTGATCGTCAACATGCCATTACGACTCTTTCTATCTTTACCCATGGTCCTCTGCATATTCCATCAAAGTACGGTAGCGCACGGTATGATACTTGTGGCCCTCGCAAGAAATGCCAAGATGCAAGCAATGGCCAAGGCAAAATCTAAACCGCAATGAGTATGGCAGCTACCATTTCTTCCCAGAATCCTTGAATGCTATGACAATCCGGGCCAGGCCAGGTCTCAGGCTGTCTCTTGGCATCCAGTCTCAGTGTTGGAACTCACATCAAGTCCGTCCTATCATGCTTGGCATCCCTCCCAGGGCTTACGTACTGGATCCTTCTATTCCTGTTGAGTCACAGTCGAGCCTTCTTGGGCGTGAAAACAAATGGAAAGTGCAAAAGGATAGGCACCCTACAATGGCCCCCGCATCCCCAACCAAAGTAAATTTCATTAGCGCAATCATCGCCCACCGACTGCTCCAGTGCCCCTCCCTTCCCTTCTGTGAACATGGCGAGCAATATGAATCTCTTCACACCAAGCGGATCGGGCCCTTCCCATAACACCAACTGCTGGAATGTGAATAACAGTAACAACACCTGGACCAACTGTGACATAACGGTAACAGACGAGAGGCGCCGCATCCTCGAGTGGTTGTCTCCATTAGCTCCTCGGCTAAGACATCGAGATGTCGGAAGATCTCAGGTGGAGGGGGTAGGCGATTGGTTTTTGCGAACTGATGAATTTATAAATTGGAATACTGGTGAGGGCGGGGCGGTTAGCCCCGTGTTATTTTGCTATGGGGATCCCGGAGTTGGGAAAACACACATCAGGTATAAGATAATTTTCCTCTTGGAGAAATGAGGGAGACTAAATGGTGGTATCTTTGTGAAGCTCTTTAGTTATCGAAGAACTGTTCCGTCAGGGTCGTGAGACACAGGCCGCCGTCGCATGTCTTTACTGCGACTTCCAAGCCCACAAGGAGCAGTCTACGGCCCACATGTTAGGAGCAATCCTCAAGCAAGTAGTGGGCGGCTTGAAGCATATGCCGCAGGGAATCGAGCAGGAATTCTGGAGTTCAAAACGACAGGCTGACGGTCGAGAGCTTGGATCTAGTGAAACCCTCAAGCTACTAATATCATCTCTCCGTACCTTACAACGGAGCTATATTTGCGTCGACGCGTTGGATGAGTTCCCCAGAGAACATCGACCAGAGTTCTTCAGATCGTTAGCGCAGGTCATTCGAGAATCACCGGGCACTCGGCTATTCGTGACGGGCCGGCAACACATCCGAGAGGAGATAAGGAGAAGTTTTACCGGAATGGCAGAGATCCGAATCAAACCAACCGAGGAAGATATAAAGACATATCTAAGCATGAGATTAAGCAACGATACAGAACCTGACGCGATGAGCCAGGGTTTGAGGGAAGAAATCCTCAAGACTATTCCGGAAAAGATTTCGCAAATGTAAGTGACGGATATCATGACATTTATTCAGAATTCATCTACTGACACCTTTCTAGATTTCTTTTAATTTCGCTAAGTATGAACGAAATATTAGCGCAGTCGACTATTCACCGGAGGAGAGAAACACTTGACAAGATGACTAGTGGCCGGGAAATGGAGCGTGCCTATGGTGCAACGCTGGAGCGGATTATGGGGCAAGATGGAGACAAGCGGAAGCTAGGGATGGGGGTTCTAATGTGGGTCTCACGGTCCGAGCGGCCACTACACCCAGAAGAGTTATGCCATGCACTGGCAATCGAAGAAGATTCGACCGAGATTGACCCTGAGAATACGCCTACAATCCGGACATTATTAAGTTGCTGCCTCGGACTTGTTACGGTGGATGAAGAGGGGTCAAGAGTTCGGTTGATACATTTGACTCTTCAGGAGTATCTTGGTGGACGTCGGGATCTTTTCGGTAGCGCTCACTCGAAAATGGCAGAAGTTTGTCTCACATACCTCAACTTTCAGAGCATCAAGGACCTACCATGGAGCTCTTGGGCGCCATCGGAGACGGCGCCTCTTCTCGGATATGCCTCTTGTTACTGGGGAGAACATGCCAGAAAGGAATTAACGGAACGCGCAAAATTACTTGCACTCCAACACCTTGGCCAGTATGATCACCATGTAGCAGCAAAAATATTGCAGGTGAATCAAGGGGTCTGGCTATCTTATCGCGATTTTGGCCCCGCCTGTAGGCTTAACGGGTTACACGCTATCGCGTGCTTTGGGGTCGCGGAAATTGCTACAGCCCTGCTCAAGTCGGGACGTTGGGACGTGAACGGAAAGGATTCCCGGGGATTTACACCACTATTGTGGGCCATCAGACGCAATAACGAAGAAGTTTGCAAGCTGCTCCTAGAATCAGGGGATGTGGATCCCAATATTGAGGACAATGGAGGCCAGACGCCTTTCTATGTGGCATGTGCGGGGGGGTATGAGGGTATAGTGAAGTTACTCCTCAAGCGCAAAGAAGTCAATCCTGAGTCATCTCCTCACGGCGGCCAAACACCACTGTCGCGAGCCGCTGAGAATGGGTACGACGGTATAGTGAAGCTACTCCTCGAATGCAAGAAAGTCAATCCCAATTCATCTGATAATAGCGGCCAAAGAGCAGTGTGGAAGGCGGCTTGTTGTGGGCACGAGGATACAGTGAGGCTGCTTCTCGAACGCACAGGAGTCAATCCCGACCCATCTGATAACTATGGCCGAACGCCACTCTCGCAGGCGGCTGCGAATGGGCGCGAGGGTATAGTGAAGCTGCTCCTCGAGCGCAAGGAAGTCAACCCCGATTCGTGTGATAACTATGGCCGAACGCCACTGTCACTAGCTGCTGCGATTGGGCACCAGGGTATAGTAAAGCTACTACTCAAACGCAAGGAAGTCAACCCCGACTCATCCGATAGCGATGGCCGAACGCCACTGTCGCAGGCGGCCGCGAATGGGCACGAGGGTGTAGTGAAGCTGCTCCTTGAACGCCAGCAGGTCAATCTCGACTCACCTGATGACGGTAGCCGAACTCCATTGTCGCAGGCGGTTGTAAACTGGCTTAAGGGTGCAATGAAGTTACCCCTCGAACCCAAGGAAGTTAATCCTAACTCATCAGATAAAGATGGCCGGACGCCATTGTCACTGGCTGCTGGGAATGGGCACGGCGGTATAGTGCAGCTACTCCTCGAACGTAAAGAGCTCAATCCTGACTCATCTGATAACGATGGCCAAACGCCACTGTCGCTAGCTTCTGCGATTGGGCACCAGGGTATAGTAAAGCTACTGCTCGAACGCAAGGAAGTCAATCCCGACTCATCAGATAAAGATGGCCGAACGCCACTGTCGGTGGCTGCTGGGAATGGACGCGAGGGTGTAGTAAAGCAACTCCTCGAGCACACGGACGTTAATCCCCATTCATCTGATAATTATGGCCGAACGCCACTGTCGCTGGCGACTGTGAACGGGCGCGAGGGTGTGGTGAAGCTACTCCTCGAACACAAGGAAGTCAATCCCGACTCATCTGATAACGATGGCCGAACGCCACTATCGCTGGCTGCTGGGAATGGGCACGAAGGTATTGTGGAAATACTCCTCAAACGCAAGGAAGTTAACCCTAGCTCATCTGACAATCGAGGCCAAACCCCACTCTGGAAGGCGGCCTGTTCTGGGCGCGAGGATGTGGTGAAGCTACTCCTCGAGTGCAAGGAGGTCTATCCCGACTTATCTGATAACCATGGCCGAACGCCACTGTCGCAGGCGGCTGCGAGCGGGCACGAGGCTATAGTGAAGCTACTCCTCGAACGCAAGGAAATCAATCCCGACTCATCCGATAACGATGGCCGAACGCCACTATCGCTGGCTGCTGGGAATGGGCACGAAGGTATTGTGGAACTACTCCTCGAACGCAAGGAAGTCAATCCCGACTCATCTGATAATAGCGGCCAAACACCCCTGTGTAAGGCGGCCCGCTCCGGGCGCTATTGTACGGTGAAGCTTCTCCTCGAATGCAAGGAAGTCAATCCCGACTTATCCGATAACAAAGGCCGAACGCCACTATCGCAGGCGGCTGAGATGGGGAACGATGATGTGGTGAAGCAACTCCTCGAACGCAAGGAAGTAAATCCCGACTCACTTGACAACCACGGCCGAACACCGCTCTCGTTGGCGGCTGAGAAAGGGAATGATTATGTGGTGAAGCAACTCCTCGAACGCAAGGAAGTTAACCCCGACTCATCTGATAACGGTGGCCGAACGCCGCTCTCGTGGGTAGCCAGCTATTCCAAGTTTGGTCACCACATGGCGCAGACGAACTCGTACGGATGCACTCATGAGCGCATCATGTGTCTATTGCTTGCGCGAAGAGATGTCAGACCTGACTCCCGCGACAACCAAGGCCGAACACCGCTCCTGTGGGCGGCCATAACCGGGTGCTATGCCATGGCGAGGTTCCTCCTGGAACGGAACGATGTAAACCCCAACAGTACAGACAATGACGGCCATACACCATTCATGTGGGCGACCAAGGATCGGCGCGGGAAAATAGCGAACCTGCTTAAAGAATGGCTTATTGCCAATTCAAAAACCTCTGCAGAGCCTGCGGAGAAAACCCTCCCCCCAGCTACCAGTCTATCAGGCAGCACTCCCTCGCGAGGGACCATCCCCAACTCAATCGACGGCCACAATCTGAAGCGGGAATCACACCTTCTCGAAGATGACTCCGCGAATCCCTTAAACATATCCTTACAAAAAAGACGGCGATTTTAAGACAAATACTACGTACGATAACCGCAACCACTCCATTCAGGGCTCGAATAAGCGGACCATATGCTAGATGGTTGATAATTTCCTCTTTTGCAAAAGGGTTGAAAAATACACCAAAAAACCTGCTCCCCCGAACAGATAAAGAAAAATAAAATAAACAACGGACTTGACAAGAAGAGACAACTCCAACGTCCCAGCACGTGGTCCAACCATCCGGTTCTTACGGTACCTACTGCCATTATTTACCATCTGCCTTCCTCTACGTCCAATCCTCCAATTAGTCCATCTGAACTGCCCGATTCCAGAACTTTTCATATGCTTGCTTGGGTTCTTTCGACTCACACCCCAGTTGTTTCCTTACAAACCCTCCTGTTCCGGACCTGTTCGTTTCTGGCATCATGTTTATTCTTTCCCCCTTTTCCCCTCTTCTTCTTCACCCTTTTTTTTTTTTTTTATTCTTCCCTATTTTACTCTGATATATTGCGTTGTCCGAGCGGTGCCATTGGTGATGGGATAGAATAGAATAGGATATGATTGCGTTAGATGGAGGGAGATATGTCTATGATAGACAAGCCAATATAATTTGATTTTTTTATGACCCGAATGACCCTAATTGGCTCGTTACACTTGACATACCCACAATATGGCAGCCGCCCTTCCCGCATCTCGCTCTATCCCGTTCGCACCGCCATTTACTCTTTCCCCTCCCCTTCCCTCCCTCCTCCGATACCACAGAGCTAATCTCCTCCCCACATCCAAAACCCAACAACGCCGGGCTCCGGGAGAGCCCTGTAGCCAAAGGGCGGGAAATAAAAACTTGCCAACAGAAAGAGCGCTTCTCGGGGGTTGATCCACGCTGCGGAAGCGCCCCCAAGCTTGCCTCTCGTGCTGCACCGGAATCATTCCCCCAACCAAACGGAAGTACCGTAACGACGCTCATATTCGTCTCGGAACATCTCGAAGAATCAGGACTCACATCGCAGCACGTAGGCCCACCGTATGGGTATAAGTAGTGGAAATCTCGGGCATGTATAACAATAAAACATATCGAAATAACACACACACCCCTATATCATTTGGTATTCCTGCAGCTTTGCCTCAAACCCCACCTCCCGCTTCCTGCTCTAACTCTTGGACAATACGGGCCACTCACCAGTGACGTCGAAGATAACATCACCAAAAGTACGATACCGTAAGTACATTTCAAACCATCCCTAACCAGTAAAGCATAACGGCACCTTGAAACTCCGGGAAAAGGTATGTACAAGTAATCGTCTTGTCGCAATGAAACTTGAAGCGGAGTGATTACACCTTTCGCCTGGAAGATCACGTCCGATGAGCCGACCGGGAGGTATGATAAAACAAGTACTATATGATACTATACAAAACTGTAATTTTGAAACCCCCCCTCACCCCCCTTCTCATTCTCATTCTCAAAACCTACCCTTTGGAATTCAAATTTTCCCAGTGACACGTTACACATTTTCTCTTTATCCAGGCGTACTTTTCAAAACTACTCGAATCCTAATATATATATACAGGTACATACTTGGATATGGACAAGACCATCATAGTTGGATTTTTTTTCTTTCTTTTTCTAAAAATTATTATATTGCCGTACCGGATTATCATGGGGTGGGATAGGGTTTTGTAATATTGGTTTTTTGTCGGATACTAGAAGTTCGCATCTGGTTACTTCCTTCCTTACTTGCTTCATGCATTTCTCTCCATTCCGCACAACAACCCGCTCAACTCGTGTGCGGGGGTATGTTACGATAGTAAGGATTATAGGAGAGGTGGAGAGGGGTGATGCTCAAGATTCGTAATGTACTATATTGTGGCGATAGCACTCGATAACTTCCGTCTCTCTCGCTTGGAAAATAAGTGTCGTGGCGATGCCGGGGGCGGGGTGTGACTACACGGAATTTTCCTTCTTCCTCATTTCTTGTTCCTTATGCCTTCCTGTAGCGTTTTTCGGATGGTCTCCCCACTCAAAATAGTGTACTAGCCGGAGGTACGGCAGAGGTTGTCGGGGGTGAGGAAAGCGACACTCGAGGCAAGGCGAAGTGATGTGAGGTGGATCAAAATTGGTCTCGGAGACACGGATGGCTTGGTAGCCGCTCACCTTCCCCACCCAGTCTCACCTGCACCCCGAACGTGGTGGCAAACGTAGTCCAGCACAGGTGTTTCCAAACGGCATTCTGGAAATATTTTTACCGTAATCGAGTGATAGAGTTGTGACTTATTGGTTGGAGTTACGTGGTTGTGTGCTATGAAATACAGGGGGTTGGGAGACAGGGAGCTAATAGTACAGTATTCAAATCCGGCTGTGAGGCGTGAGGCCACAACAGGGTGGGCTAATTGACCGATTGACTGACTGGGATCCTGAATGTGGAGTAATTCTTCTGGCCGGTTTTTTGCTCGCCGTGCCTTTCCGTTGGAGTCTGCTTTTTTCACCCCTTAGTTTCCAAAGAACATGGCGGTTTGATAGATCACCGTTTATCAATGAGAATCTGGACGAAAGGGTAGATCTCAAATTGCAAAATCATTTTAGGTTATAATGACCAATTAATTTTCATAAGGAGTGAACGTAACAACACCATCCACCCCATGGAATGGTAGTACGTCCCTGAACGTCCTGCGCACATTCCACCGACTTAATATAGTAGACTACTCTTAGCATTCGGGCTTTCCTGGCCAAGGGGTTAATTGATGTAGGACATACTTGTGTGTGATTTTTACACCAGTGCCGGGCGTGACCTCCGTTTTGTAGCGTGAATATATTGTTGCGAGTAACAATTTCATTTCCAGGATAGAGAGACTTCATAAACGATCACTCGTAAGCATGAGTTTTACACAAAATTACCGAAGCGATCCCCATAACACTTCAGACTGGATCGCGATCGCGCCGAACGATGGGGGAGAGGGAACCTACTGCCTTCCCACACAGTTCCTCGCGCCGCTACCGAAAGCCCAAAGCCTTGCCTCCATTGTCCGAATTCTTTGCTTTTCTTGCGTCAGCTCATCAGGGGTTAACTGGCCTTCTGTGCCGCCTTTGATCAACCATCTGTTCGGAAGGAAGCTATTGACGTCTCCGGGCTCATCGTTCTGCCCAGTCTCCACAGCGAAGACTTCGTCACGGTGAATACCGTAGGCCAATGTCCCTATGGTGGTCCCTAGAGTCGTGTGGTGAGTATTAGAGAATCGCTATCAGAGACAAACCTTACCGGCCGGAATGAATTTCCCTTCGATAATTCTTCCGTTTCTGTGACCGCTAATACTACTGGTGGTGGTGGTGGAGGGAGGAACAACTCGAGGCAGTGTAATGGGAATGGCCGAATACACTCGTAATGTCTCTTTGAGAACTGCGTCGAGATATGGTAGATTCAGAACTTTTAGAATTGTTTCGTGAGGGAGACTTTGGATATCCAGGGAATGGGGCCAGCAAGAGCTGGGCGCCGTCGCTGGCTTGGGGAAAGCATGGAGTAATTCGGAGTGTATCCTCGTTTGGATATTTCCAGATTCTGCGAGTGACAGCTTGTACATCAGGAATGATAAGGTGTCACCTTGTATTTGTCAGCGAGACGGTTGTGCTTTCCCTACCGTATGCACTCGCTTGGTAGGTTTGGGATAAGAAATTCTGCTGCCAGCATGCTGGCGATTGCTGGGGTAAAACACGAAATCTTGCCAACATACCGGTCGTATCCATACCCGCCAGCATATGGTCCTGTAGGAAAACTATCAGCCACCAGAACCAAAGAGAATCCGCACCGGGGAAAGCCAGGTCACCACCCCTGGTACCGCAATTTGGAATCACAAGGTAACTGTCAGAGCATCCAAACGTAGATCCTATCGCGCATCTTATTGCTCCGATGATCGGACTTGTGGTTTCCATTGCTTCCGGTGATATTTCGTCAGAGGGGGAGAGATAACTGATCACCTACCAATACCTCACTAACGGCACCCTTATCGTCCCAGACCCCCTCGGTACCGCTATCCCCTTGTACAAGCCTCGCAAGCCTTCCAGCAACAGCGTCCTCACGAGAATTTATCTTGGCATCCATATATGCATCCCAACCCCACTTCTGAATCTGACTCACCATCTCCCAATTTTCTATCTCTTCTCCACACATCCAACTCCAGACCCTCCCCGTATAGAATGCAAACCACTCAAATATTTTCATAACCAATGGGAACTCAATATACATCCAAACCTGAGTTCTCCGGGTACGGGCATAATGTCCAAGAACAATCTCACGATGTGCTTCATTCCCAGCCAGAGTCTTCATAGAAGCCTCTAACCCAAATACCTTCCCCGTGACCACATCTGTCGCATAAAATGTGTTGGCAGTATAAATATCAACTCTCCTATCGCTTTCCACAAAACCCAAGTAATCTTTGACAACCTTGAGTACCTTTCCCGTTGCTACTTCATCTCTGAGCACAAAGGATAGAGAATAGGTTTCTGACACAGCCTTTCTCCTCCATCCGTGCTCTTCACGGGTACAGCTAGTGAACGCGTTCTGGGCCCCAAAGTGCGTGAAGATGGAGTATAGGGGGGTGTATTTGGTAAATTGAGGGGAAGAGTAAACCTCTCTGATCGCTTGGGGGGAAAGAACTGAGATTTCGGTGGGTGATAGCCGAACTATTGGCCCGTACCGTTTGTGCAATGAGTAAGTCCCGGTCGTCCTTTGGTTGAGCGCCGAAAAGAAGTTTATGTAGTGCGGGGTTATTGCCGTCACCACCGGCCCCGGAATATGCGATAGCGGGGAGAAAAAAAGGCCAGAAATAACTTTCCAAATGATGAACGTCCCGAAGGCGCCTATCACAGCTGTCAGATATTTTATATTGGATATTCCATTGAGAAAGCCTTCGCTCCCAATCATTATGATGAAGAAGGGGAGATGAAAGAGGGGGAGAAGCGATGGCTTGTCGTGTGCATGGGTTGACCCCCTCCTCTTAAGGTTTGCTGGGTGGCCAACAGACTATCGTACCCGAACTTTTGTATCGCAAGCTGTGGCTCCGATAAGTTATCGAGGCCGACATTTTAACAGGGTTTATTACCGCCCTTATCATAGCCGAGAACGGGAACGACAAGCCCTCGTGACACAAAGCCCTGAAGCACGTGTGCTCGTACGAGCACGGAGTATAGTGCAAAGAGACACAAACCGGGTCCTCAAAACAGGCCAAACGCGATTTTAAAC
>QFET01017667.1:0-33504 GCA_003316355.1 Tuber calosporum | reverse complement strand
ATGACTTCCTAACTGGTTATTCTTTCCTTGTTTCGCTTATCACTACCCCTCCTTGCTTCACACAGTTGGGTATCACTATCCTCCTGCTATACCTACAGGATTTGTATAGTAGTAGCGATCTCTGGTTCCTTCCTGTTTGGATTCCATTACTTATTTTGTTAGCTCCATCCTGTCGCTTTTAACCCTCTGTTTTCGGAATATGGTTACCTTGTTATGCTCCCTCTGTTAGCATGTTTGTTGGACAGGATGTTTGCGCTTTTGTTTAGTTTTCCTAGCTACAATCTTTTGTATTTAAAGAGCCTGCAATCCCTTAAGGATTCAGACTCTCAAGCCTCACAGGACTATCATCTTTAATACTACAAGTTGAACGGTCACTCAATTAGTTCCATACCTTTTACCTTGTCTATTGAAGACCTATCCATCGACGCTTCTCCCCCTATCCTAATAGTATCTTCAGAGTCCCTCTGGGATTCTCGGGATACTTGGGAGTAGGTTACAACCATGTTCTCTTAAAAATGGACTTGCTTTTCTTCTACAAAGCATTTGAGTTCGGACTGTGCTTCCGCGAATCTTGTGCCGACTTCCTGTAGAATATATTGCTCGAAGACTTCGTGAGTAAAGCGTTCAAAAGTTACCCTGTCTGTGACTGACTCAGCTACCACCGCCATGGCATTGAGGGTGATGGATGTTATAAGTGACCTTGGATGGCGGACTATCATAATCTGACATTCCTCTGGTACCTCAATAGGTGCCACTTCAATCAATCCAGTAACTGATTCCCCCCCCAAGCCATAAAGGTCTGCAATAACATCTTAGTTCATAAGATGCCCAAAACAGGTTACGGTACTATGTTGCAAGTATGAAAGAGACAATTCGTACATGGTACTTCCCACCCTAGACTACTTGTTCCAGACAAGGATACCCGTTCTCGTACATGTCACGAAAGGGTCTCCCAGAGCAATAATTCTCACAAGAGAGTTAAGCGAAGAGCTTAACGATATACTGTAACTGGTGCACCTTGTACGAAATTTGATCCCAAGCTTGCGACCGCACTAAAGACGCAAAGAAAATTTCTCTGAAGGTAAAGGTTTAGATAATTAAATAAAAATGATAAAACTTAATATCGTCAAGCTAGAGCTTCACTCAATTGAAGTACTTCTTGAGAGAATAGTTGGATATCAGATGAGAGGGCCGATCACGTTAATATAAGTTGAATTTTAAAGGCCATCGACACCTATCCCAACTCTGACCATAAATGAGCATCCTTCTCTACTCCGGGTTAAGAAACACGGCACTTGCCTGGAGTCAGCTTCAGAAATCTGTGGATTGCTCAGTCAATGCGAGTCCACCAATCTAATTGGTTTTCTGCAATGCATCTCAAATATGTCGGCAAGAGAGAAAATCTTTTCAGATTGAGGTGTTGTCAGTGGCCTACTGTCAACTCAACAAGGGACTTATTATATCAGTTAAGACTTAGTAGCCCAATTATAGTTTTGTCTATGTAAGCGATATAGTTATTTTCTCTACTTAGCCAATCTGCAACCTTCCAAATAACTCCAAAGTTCACCTAGCGAGTGGCACTACTGTGTTGGCTAGAATAAGCGCTACCCATAGTTAATAGTTCGTTAACTACCTCAGCCGTGACAAGACTAAAATGTTCTCAGAGTCCTGTAGTAACGTCTATCAGTTGTAGAATAGTTCCTGGGATAAGTTGCCTTTTTACAGTAGAGTTTATTCAGACCAACCTCTCTTCATCCCCAACGCTCAGACGTTTATTCCAACAGGCATCCACCCCTCCCATAAGGATATTAGGTACCTAGAGTACCTTCAGAGTACCGCCGCATGTCAATACTAGAAACTTGTCCGGGTTGGCCACCGCCCGCCCCTATATATATCCTGTGGACAGCAACTTGTCAGATGGACAGCCGTGACATATATGCTATAATGCGACTGCCACCAATCTCATAGTTTTCTTCGGCTTTTTGCAACTATTACCAATTCCCACCTGTTGTATGGGGTGAACATGAGAGCCGCAGGAGGGTATTGGACTTTCCAAAACCTCCCCCAAAAGCCATGGCTGACAACAGGAAGGTATAGTATTTCATGTAACCTTATAGTAGGGTAGCTTGAGGTCCACGATTTAATATATAGCTTTAAAGGTAGGGTAACTGGTTCCTATCAGAGTGCAAATCTCTGCACAAGTCCATGTAATGTCCCCTTGCATAACCAGCGGGTGTTGTATAACTATTGTATTGTTCACCCCAGTCTAGATCATCATGATTCACTTGGTTATGCGAACGCAGGACACTCGGCAGCATCTAGTTTGCTTACCATATATTCATAGGACTTTTTGGTTGCCTGGCCTAGGTCGTTACCCTGTCTAATCAAGAGGGCGAATTACCCTACCTAACTATTCTTCAAATTACCCTACCTAGCATGGTTATTATACCTGACTGGAGCTAATGGTTACCTAGCCCAGCTGGGTTACTCTGCCTGAGTGTTGATCCAGGTTACCCTACTTAGCATGGTTACCCAACCGAACTCAGGGCCTAGCTACCTTTTTTAGCCTAAGTACCACAGGTTGTCATGTCACTATTCTTGTAACGGAATCTTACTATGTTTCTACTATTACTACTGACTTACTATTGGTTATTACTTATTTGGGTTTATACCTGATAAGCGCTACTATTTGGTTGTCCCTTCCTACTTGGTTATGACTTCCTAACTGGTTATTCTTTCCTTGTTTCGCTTATCACTACCCCTCCGTGTTTCTTCCCAGTTGGGTATCACTATCCTCCTGCTATACCTACAGGATTTGTATAGTAGTAGCGATCTCTGATTCCTTCCTGTTTGGATTCCTTTACTTATTTTGTTAGCTCCATCCTGTCGCTTTTAACCCTCTGTTTTCGGAATATGGTTACCTTGTTATGCTCCCTCTGGTAGCATGTTTGTTGGACAGGATGTTTGCGCTTTTGTTTAGTTTTCCTAGCTACAATCTTTTGTATTTAAAGAGCCTGCAATCCCTTAAGGATTCAGACTCTCAAGCCTCACAGGACTATCATCTTTAATACTACAAGTTGAACGGTCACTCAATTAGTTCCATACCTTTTACCTTGTCTATGGAAGACCTATCCACCGACGCTTCTCCCCCTATCCTAATAGTATCTTCAGAGTCCCTTTAGGATTCGCGAGATACATGGGAGTAGGTTACATTTTTTTACCTAGACTCAAGTATACCTTTGATATTCAGCAGAGGACTCATCACCCTTCGCCTACCTTAACCCTGCAGTACTAGAACACCTCCCTGTTTCCAAGAAGGCCTTGAGCGGACTCCTGGCGAGACCAGCTCACCATAGCTAGCAACCATTTCGCTTCCAAGAGATACCAGAAGGCACAGCACTAGAGGATCAGTAGCATCCTCCTTCGGACCCCAAAGTCAAGCGCCAGTACCCCCACATGCACCACAATCTGAGCTCTCAGAACTATCTTCAGTAGATAGCCGCAGCAGCGAAGAAGAACACCAAGCCCTAGTCCAAGAACAAGCCCAAGAACAGCTCCACCAAGAAGTCCAATCCAATGAAGAACCAAGCTCAGAATGAGAATCAGATTCCAGTCCAGAGAACGCTCCAGGACCAGCACCTCCAGCTTCGCCACCTAGACCACACAGTCTACCAAGAGAAACCAGAGAAACAAGCCCTGCACCAGACAAATTATCTAGTCCACCAAGACCACCTAACCCACCAAGTCCACCAAGCAATTTAAGCCCAGCACCCAACGCCATGTCAGTCCCCCGTGAGGGAAATAATAGTCCTAAATGGCCTGCACTATTTACATTCAGAGGAGAAGGGAAAGATCGAGACCCATTGAGAATCAACTCATGGTTCAACACAGTCCATCCATACATCGCCAGCTTTGGCATAACTGACGATGTCCCTGAAGCCCTGCAATACTATGGAGCCTATTGCAGAGAGAAAGCCCTCGATAAATTTACCCAATATGAAGCATCCCAAGGAGACCACACATTTGCTGGACTCAAACGGAAATTCGAGGCCTACTTCCTTCCTTCCACATCTACCGATACCATCTATGAACAATGGCTACAAGTCAAGCAAACTACCGTCAGAAAAACAGCACAGATTACCGACACTGTAATAAGATTTGAAACCTTGAGCCACAGTCTCCCCCCAGGAACAATTTTGGACTATTCAGCAAAGCAGAGACTCCTATATGCCATGGATATCAAGCTCAAGCGAGAAGTGAAACCACACATCACTGCAGATACCTCCTTTAACCAGCTAGTGGAGATAGCGGAAAAACAAGATGCAATTGCCCACACTACATGACTCTATAGAAATCGACAAGGAAATGCAACCTTTAATGCAGTTTCCCAACAAGCACCCAAGTGCCCCCAGAACAACACCCAGTGAAATCAACCAAGGTTCTCCAACAATACCTCTCAGCCTCCAAGAGTATCCCAGGCTGAGAAGGATCGACGCAGAAGAGACAATGACTGCTACTATTGTGTTACACATGGACTCTACTCCGATAACTGCTTTGAGAAGAAGAAGCTTAGGAGCACCCAGTAGCGAGGAAATGGAGGCCCAGGCGGATACAGAAAACCCCTGAATATCAGGAGAACATACCACACCTAGGAAGATGATCCCAATGCAAAGGAATTAGTAACACTTACCACAAACCATTCAGGACCTAGTGGAACTCAATCCCAAGCCCTTGAAGCATACATCACAGTCAATAGCCACAAAGCAAAGGCACTATTCGATACAGGAACAACATGAGACAACTTGATATCAGGAAAGTTTGTCACCACCTACCAAAACCCTACCAGAGACCTCTTGACCCCTATCAACCTGAAGATGGCAGTTAAAGGATCACGCTCAGCAATCAACTATGTTGCCAAGCCTATCATACAGATTGACAAGGAAAGTGGCGATATCTCTGAAGCCCTAGTCTGTTCCCTGGACAACTATAATATCTTCCTAGGAATGCCTTACCTTACTGCACACTATGCTATTATAGATTGCGGAAAACCTATTATCACCTTCCCTAACAAAGCAATCACCTTGACCTGCAAGAAACCAACCCATGCACGATTTTCAACAATGAATGAAGCAGATGCCCCTGACTTCATTTCTGAGTTTCCTACAGTATTCCCTAGCAAGAAAACAGTGGAATTACCACCCTTAAGAGATGTCAACCACCACATCCAGCTGAAAGACACAATTTCGGACCATAATCCGAGATTATTCACATTCGCTGACAAGATCATGCCAGCATACAAAGCATTAATCGAAGACTGGAAAGCCAAAGGAATCATTTACCCAAGCAAGGCACACAACCCAGTCAACATATTTCCAAAGCTGAAACCCAATGGCGAAATCAGACTGCTTGCAGACCTTGTACCCAGGAATGATATTACTATCAAAGACCATGGAGCGATTCCAAACCAACCCATGATACTCAGAACTGTTGCCAGAGCAAAGTTCAGATCCACTATAGACCTAGCAAACTGGTATATCCAAATTCGAGTACTCCCCAGCGATGAGAAATACAATACCATCAAGAGACCGTTTGGATCCTTTGCAAGCAGAGTAATGCTGCAAGGAGATACCAACGCACTTGCTACAGCTATGAGAGTTATAGAGTTTGTCCAAGATGGATTTATTGGAAAGTTCGTTTGGGCATACATGTATGACATTACCATCTATTCAGAAACAGTTGAGGACCATATTTCGCACATCAGATCAGTCTTGGAAAGACTTTAGCAGCATCAAATCAAAGCATCGCCAGCCAAGTGCAAATTCTTCGCCACCAAACTCTCACTCCTAGGACATGTTATTGATGAGAGAGGAATTAATGCAAACCCTGAAAAAATTCGATCGATCCAAGACTCGCCCACACCAAAATCGAAAAAGGCTGTTCAGACCTTTATTAGAGTTATGATATATCTTGCACAATTCCTCCCACACCTTGTCTCCACCACTGCCCTCCTCTCGGACCTAATTTCCCAAGATGTGTTTGAATGGCGACCCCTACATGATGAAGCATTCAAACAGGTTGAGCACCTAGCAAAGGAGACTATTCCGCTCCGCCACATCTCATATGAGACATCAGCTGATCCAATATACCTCATTACTGACGCCTCTAAGGTTAGATCAGAAGCATGGGTTGGCCAAGGACCCTCCCCTGAGAAAGCATACCCTGCTGCATTCCATAGCAGAAAGTTTGCAACAAGTCTGCTGCACTACCCTGTCCATGATTTGGAACATTCAGCGATTGTGGATGCCATTGAGGTATTCCATCCAATTCTATATGGCACCAAGTTCACTGTTGTATCAGACAACAAGGCACTATCCTTTTTCCTGAAGTAGACTGACCTACCTTACCGCCAAACTAGATGGCGCATGTTCCTGCAATCTTATGATTTCGATATCATACACAGACCTCGCAAAGACAATGTCCTTGCAGATGCACTATCAAGGATCTATGAAGACACCCAAGCTGAAGAAGACCTAATACTCGAAGACCCTACTGAGAAGAAGCCTATAAAGACCCCCTCCTCCGCCATGAACAGTGTATCAAGACACTACCTCAACATCGCCCATGCCTTAGACCCTTCTTCTGCCCTCACTCTTCTAGTACCCTCTCGCATTCTTACCCCTGAACACCACTCCATGTCGATCTCACATCATGGTACCAGCTCAAACCCCTCCAGCTCCCAAAAAGCTAGTCACTACTCAGATTCTGTTGAACAAGCCATGGACAAAGCAGCAGACACCCTCGAGCCTGCAACCAATGCCATACAAGGTTGTGAAATCGTCGAGACCTCTTCCTACCTCAGCAACCCTCAAATACCATCCCAGGCCACAGTACTTATTAAGCGAGCTAAAGCTCAACTGACAGGCCTTGCGTCAAGAATTAACAATACTCCAGGACATATGGACCAACCACTGCATCCAGATGCTATCACCAACTGCTTTAAAAGAATCCATAATTCTATCACCCAATTGGAATCCCTTGCAGTCAACACCTCCGGAAATATCGCCCCTAGCAGCACACCTACTGAACCTGACCCTCAGCCCACACCAGTCCCTCCTCTACCCTCAGTCAATGAACTTGACCGATTTCTTGAATCTAGTAGACACAGAGCCATGCACTGGACTGCCTGTGTCTGGGACGAATGCCAAACACACATGAATGGAAAGAATACAGGATACTTTCCCTCAGGATCTCGCGATATTCCTGGACCCTTGCCTCTCTACTCTTCCTCCAACTTTGTCTCCCCTCATCATCCCAAGCGCAGAGCAGAACACAGATGGGCTGTTCCACCTCCCCTCCACGATGATGATGGCTACCCAGTCTTTCATACAGTTATTGATAAAGGAAAAGAAAGAGTAATACCGGATATCGACCAAGGATCGGACCTACCTACCCCAGAGGCACCTGTCGATTATGAGGATTGCTTCTTTGATCAGCCCTCTTCACAGCTTGTCCTTCGCGCTTTTCAGCTTACCAACTACATGAAAGGAAAGTGGTACTCCAGCATTCGAAATGCTACCCAGGATGACCCTCTCCTTGAGGTAGTTACCAAGGCTATCGACCACCCTGACTGGCTCTTATATGATGGAGCTCTCGTCAGAAAGGGGAAGGATGACAGTAGAGACTGTCCTTATGTCCCCTATGAAGCTAGCAATCATGGTGCTAACATCAGGAGCGAAATTGTGTGCATTACCCATGAACAAATAGCACATATGGGTTGGCAGAAATGTTTTGAATTTGTTTCAAGACACTTCTACTGGCTCTCCGTGAGGAACGATTTCAAAGACTATTTCCGCAGATGCCACCTATTCCAGCTCTACAAGCAACCTAACACTGTACCTGAAGGATCTCTCACCCCCCTCCCTGTCCCCAGGCAGCCATTCTCGTCCCTTGCAATTGACTTTGCAGGACCATTCCCTAGTGATTCCAAGCTTGAACTCATCATGGTTGTCTTGGACCGATTCAGTGGCTTTACCTTCCTCATACCAGTCTCCCAGAACATCACAGCTATCGAAACTGCCCACACCCTCATTGCGCGAGTTTTCTCCATTCATTGTTTCCCTACCTCCCTAGTCTCTGACAGAGACCCCAAGTTTACCTCACTCTTTTGGACACAGCTTATGGCGAATCTCAATGTTGATCTCAACTTGGCTACAGCGTACCATAACCAGACCAATAGACAGACTGAGTGCAGAATCAGAACTGTTTGCCAATGCCTTAGGAACTATGTCAACCCTAAAGGAACCAAGTGGGTTCGCCACCTACCTCATGTCCAGACTGCAATCAATGCAGCCCCCAGCGATAGCACAGAACTCTCTCCTTTCAAAATCCCCTTTGACATACTACCAAACCTCCTCCCAAGCCTCAGAGTTCTCCCAACTGCAGTACCAGCAGCAGACGAGATTGCTTCCAGATCAAGAAGAACCAGCTACTCACCAGAGATGCCCTCAAGAAGGCCAGAGCACGCCAAACCACCTGCAGCGAAAACAGAAGAAAGGATGGACCCCCAATCATCCCTAACGAAACTGAAGTTATCCTCAAGTCAGCACCCTATGTCCATAAGGTTGGACGAAATCACAAACTAGTTGGACCATGGTTAGGACCCTTCTCAGTGAGCGAAGGACCTGACAGACATAACTACTACAAACTCATACTCCCTCAATTGATGGCAGGAATCCACCCATGGATCCATCGCAGCCATCTTCGCATTTACCTAAGACTCAACCCCTTCTTCCTCCCAGGAACACCTGAACCCATATCCAAAGAACCTGTCACCATCGATGCCAGTGGACAAGAGTAATGGGAAATTGAAAAGATACTCAAAGATCGAGTCTATCGCAGAAAAAGAGTGTTCTTGATCCATTAGAAAGGCTATGGCGAAATCGAAGCAACATGGGAACCCCTCTACAACCTAGAAGGCGCCAGCACCCTCATCAGATCCTACTGGTTCAATACCTACAATGAATCTATACCTTTCAGACTCCCTTGGTCCCATGGCGAGACTTTCTCTGCCTGGACACTTCAGGACCCACACTATGCCCCCCTCTTACCTGAGCTTGACCCTGACTGATTTTGGAAAACCCCTCCAAGACTCAGACTACCCAGAATCCGATACCAGCACAACACTCTCCACCTTGGATGAATCTGAGATGGAAGGCTAACTGCTTCATGGTACTGTCTTCGCTACTATTGGGCTTATAAAGGTGTAAGGTCCAGACACTAGTGATGGATATATGTTTACTGATTAAGTTATATGTTGTGAAATTGAGTGGGATGCTCCTAAGGCGGGTTGGCCATTAAGCCCTTTGGGATATGCCTTATTTGTTTGTTTGTTTTATTTCTTTTAAGGGGAATGTAACGGAATCTTACTATGTTTCTACTATTACTACTGACTTGATGTTGGTTATTACTTATTTGGGTTTATACCTGATAAGTGCTACTATTTGGTTGTCCCTTCCTACTTGGTTATGACTTCCTAACTGGTTATGCTTTCCTTGTTTCGCTTATCACTACCCCTCCTTGCTTCTACCCAGTTGGGTATTACTATCCTCCTGCTATACCTACTGGATTTGTATAGTAGTAGCGATCTCTTGTTCCTTCCTGTTTGGATTCCATTACTTGTTTTGTTAGCTCCATCCTGTCACTTTTAACCCTCTGTTTTTGGAATATGATTACCTTGTTATGCTTCCTCTGGTAGCATGTTTGTTAGACAGGATGTTTGCGCTTTTGTTTAGTTTTCCTAGCTACAATCTTTTGTATTGAAAGAGCCTGCAATCCCTTAAGGATTCAGACTCTCAAGCCTCACATGACTATCATCTTTAATACTACAAGTTGAACGGTCACTCCATTAGTTCCATACCTTTTACCTTGTCTATTGAAGACCTATCCATCGACGCTTCTCCCCCTATCCTAATAGTATCTTCAGAGTCCCTTTGGGATTCTCGAGATACTTGGGAGTACATTACAGTTCTGGCCTATGGTACCCTCCCTCACCATTGCCCTCAGGGGCCTCTAGTGGGGCTGAGTTCTAGTATACTATACCAACTGACATGTAGGAGCATTACAACCAGTATGATTCTGGAAGGCTAGCCTTTAGACCATCTTTTCTACAATAAGTGTAATAATTTTGACTGTAACCGCAACCTTAATATTAGTGAATTTTGTTACCCTACCATTGAAATTGGCAAGACCTAACCTTAAAACTAAGTGCATGGAAGAATTTGTTACTTGATAATATGAATTGAATAATACTGCATCCATGAAGCATAGTAGGATAAATTAAGAACTGCCTTATGAAATATATTGAAGTTGAGATTTGGTAATTTACCAAAAGGAAGAGTATCAAGTATAAACATTTCGCTTGATATCTGGAGAATCATAAACTATGTTGTTCCGATATCCTCTGTCATATGTACTGTCCTCAGATAATATTTCCAAATAACCTCGTTGGAAATCTGCAATAGTGCTAGGGGGACAGTGGGCACTATGGAGGGAAACGAGTATTCGCAGTGGGCTCGGGTATAGACTTTAGCATATCCCCAGAAATATTCAGTGAAGTTCAACTTACAATAAAAAATTGGAGAGAAAATCAATTGATGTCCGGCTGCTTCAATAGTTTCCTGTAGTTGACACTTTTGGGCGAGGAAGTCAGGTTGTGAGAATAACAGTACTTGTGCACAGCAATTTGCATATCTGGCATGCATGCATGCCATTTTAGGCATCTCTTGTTTGATGTATGGGCTGCAATAGTGCATTACCTTAGGAAGTGTCCCAGAGTTGGGGAAATACTACACAGTTCCAATATCATTCTCAAGCCCTTTAAGCGACCATATGGTAACATCATTGATTGCCCCTGAATCATATTGGGATTATTAGGATCCACTTAGAACCCATCATGCATTTGCAGTATACCTTTGCTACTAAAAGCAAGATTCAGGCTTCCGACCTGCACGGCATCTGTTGCTTACTTTTGGGGTATCTTCGTATTAACAAAGGCATATAATATCTGGCATCCAGGAAAGGCTTCCTCAAATGCTGGTAATGCCTTCTCTTTAAGCGGCTTTAATAATAGCTCCCCTGTCTACTGAACATCACTACCACACTTCATGACCTCTGACACACTTCCACCACCCAACCTGCCAAATTGGGTGAGAAATTCAGAAATATGAAATCCTTGCCTGCTTTCCTTTTTTGTAATTGGTGCACGATTTCGTGGATCCAAATTTGCTCTCAACCATCTTTGGAATTAAATGTACACTTATCATATGTAACCAATACTAGTGCTCTATCATTGTACTCCATAATATTTGTAATTAATTCAAAGTACTCTTTCTATTCTGTCATCCTTGGTTTAAGGGACTCTATTCGTGGGAGAAACACGTCATTGCTATAGTGTATGACATCACTCCTATCATGCCCATCTTTATAAATTCCCTTTTGCACCTCGAGCCAATCTCATCCCAGTTTCAACAGCCAGGCGCGTGCTGACTAACTTAACAAGGCTTGCTTGATTCTTAGCTGAATTCCCTCTATTGTAAAGTGGTGCAAGGGGGGATTCTCGCTGGACACATGATCACAATAATCAAAGCGGGACCTCTAATCATTTGTAATTGCTTTTGCAAGTATCTCTAAAACCATTCCTATTACATCTCTATATCAGCCTTTATTCCATACTCTGCAAGGAAGCTTCTTCTACTGGAACATATCATAGCTTCTTCTGCATTCGACATATACTTTTGCATAGCTAATACAGTTCCCTCCTCTGTAATCCAGCTAGCAATATTTGCATGCTTGCCTTGCTTTAGAATAGGAAGTTTTTCTTGACAAATACAAATAACTTCTTGTCTCATGATCCACTCCATGGCCCAAGTACCCTACTGACAGGAGTGAGCTACTCTGAGTGCTAATTCCTTTCTTGGCTTTTGAGGAGTGATACTCCCAGTTGGTTCTCTTATCAGTTCACTCAACTTCCAATCCTTTTCCTCCTTTAATTGAAGCTTTATAAATACACAAAGTTGCAGATTCCAATCTAGTTGCAAGTTTGAACAAGAACTATTCCTTTTTCAACTATATGGTCTAATTTTTTGCCTTAAACATCATAAAGGTGATGCAAGGATTTGGTCATTTAGAATTCGCAATGGGCCAACATGTTGTGGCCAGCTCATCAGTGCCTGTTTCCGCAATTCATTACTCTAATATAAGGTTTAGCATAAGTGAAATACATTTACAATTTGGTATTTGCTCAGAGGTAAAATAGTACCTAAGTTATCAACTTGTTGTCTAAGAGTGAATTAACACTTCTTTGCGTAATATCGTCGATTACGCTCCTGTTATGATATAGGATGTGCTTTAGCATACCTTCTTTGCAGTCGTCATTGCTCATGATATCGTTTTGTCCTTTCCTTAGATGTATTTATCAATGGTACTACTATTAGCATATTCAGTGTAAGACTTAGACTATATTGAACCAGACTACACTCTAGTTGCTTCTTCTTCAGGTAGTACCTTTGTACTATTTCTTGGGTTGATATCGTAAGCTGAGGTAGAACATGTTGTCCTTCCGCCGGACAAGTCTAAACCTTCAAACAAGTTCTTTAGTTGCAGCATGTTTATTTTGATGCTGGAGGTCCGACTCATGGATATTATTATCCATTCTTGCTATTTTGCAGTATTCACAACTAGGCTTTACTACTCAATATTTCTAACATGTTATCAGTCAGGAATCAATCTTTTGAATAGAATTTTATATTTAGATAGAATTATTAAAGGAATAGAATACAGACTTTTATGAAAGATTTATATCAAGTCGTTTAACCAGAGGAAAGTTGATAATAAATTAAAGGTTGACATTTCTCAAATGAATATATATGCTATGATATCAGATATATCTAGTAACCTTTCCCTGTGTTCAGGTTAGTGCTTTCCAATTTCTGTGGCAGGATAACAAAATTCACCAGTGTTACAGTTGTCGTTATAGTCAAATTTGTCACACTTTGTGTACAAAAGATGGTCTAGAAGCTAGCCTTCCCGAACTATACCATTTTGAATATGAGACTAATGATTTCTCCAGAATGCAGAAATCATTCTTGAACAATGCAGTTTGAATACTCAGTAGTCGATATAAACAGAAATATATGAACCTGGTTTTCAACTGTTGTATATATTGTATTCTTGAGGAGCTCCTTATCATGTAGTTATTAACATAGGAGATTGAAGGTTTCTAGAGGCATATAGAAGCACTCAAAAAAAGGCTCTTGAAGATTTGACTAAAGGATTACATTGGTATATGCTTATCTTGATAGTACTGATATATGCTTCAGCTGGTTCAGAATTGTCGGCTTTGATAGCTGTAGCAGCTTGTATTAGGAAAGGGCAAGTACTTAACGAAGTTGGATGGCTAATGTGTTTGCGCATACTAAATCTTCAGTATTCGTATCATCCGCATTGGGGGCCTTGGTAGGTGCTGCTGAATTCTTCATTAGTATAATAGAAATTAACTTCATAATATTAGTTGAACATTCTAGTTGAAGTTAAGAATAGAATCTTCAATTTATTAATCTACTTTTTTTACTGTTTTACTTGCTCTTACAATTATTATCATATTTGCCTATTCCTTTATTTGGAATTAACATCTTCATTGATTTTAAAATTTGTCCTTTTTTTACTTTTACTTGCATAACCTACATGAGATATTTGGCAATGCAAACCTCTCAAACTGCAGTTTGATTGAGTTTACCGCTCAGCCGTGGCTGTACCAAACAGCCCCTAAGCCCTTTGCGTCCGTTACAGTATATCGCTTACATATTTATATGTGGTAAACTATTGGATTTGTAGTGTATCCTACTAGGTAACCTCCTTCAGGTATCAGGTCTAATATCACGCTTTTTTCCAAAGGTGTTTTTATATCAGGGCCTTAGTGAACCAAGGTCCTAAATGGGTTATATTAGTTTTGATTCTATATATTGTCTCGCAAGAGGTCATCCTTATTGTTGAGTGCCAGCATCGGTTACTGTGGTAAGCTGCAGTGGAATAGGCTTCTCCCCATGGAAACCTTTTGTCGCTTGACAGTATGGAACTCGGGATAGTCTATAGGGATTGATTCATTCTTTCTGCGACAGTGTTCAGTAGGATGATATCATGGGGAGGTTGTATGAATTATTGCTTTTTCGGCAAGGTACTTATTGACTGGTTGGTTTATGTACTCAAGTCCATTGTTGTTATGTAATATTTTAATATGTTTGCCAAAATGTGTGAAGATATGTTTCCAGAAGTGCTTTATAGCAGTTGCTACTCCATTTTTGTTATTCAGTAAGTATACCCAGCAATAGCCTAAGTAATCATCTACAAACGTCATCTAGTACTCACTATTGCCCAAGGTGTGTGCTGACCATCTTCCGCACAAGCCAAAGTGCATTAATTTGAATAGTTCTTGCAAACAGATAACAATTGTAACATGTGTACATGTTCTGGTACCTGTATTACCACTCTCATTAGCCTTTCCTTTATCAGATTATATTTATTTGATTTGATTTCTTTTTTATTTGATTTCCCTACCGGAATCTCTAGATTCCGGCACTCTGATTACTGGATGCTTTGGAGGATCGCCAGGAGTGTGCCCCATGAGTTCCAAGGGAAGGAACAAGTCATCTATACTGGCGGTAGGATAGTGGCAGTGTTGTGGGAAAGCCCCAGGCTTTCCAGAACTCCGGCAGGGTTACAGGATTTCAGCAGCTGTTTACTTACCAGCAATAATGGTGGCTGCAGGTTTCCAGAGCCTCAGCACTTGGAGGAAAGATTTCAGATATTTAAGAGTATTCTCCTGGCTGGCAGGAGACATTGGACTTCAGACAGATGCCTAGGCAGTGAATACACTTGGTTGAACGGCGATCTTATTTGTTCTCCTTCGCCCAATAAACTACTCTATTGTACTCCCCTTGTCTTCACCTCTCAGCAGGTCTCCCTTAGACACCAAAGCGATAGCAGGCTACCACTTAGGCTCTATTGTATAACCATTTACAGTGGCTAGTGCCTGTTACATAATTTTCGCCTCAGCAGGTGATATCTGGTTCTCAGGATTGAGAATACTGGGTAGGATTGATCACCCTTCCCTTTTCTTGATAACTAGTTAGAAGCAGGAGTAGCTGTGAGAGACTCCCGGCTCGGGTGCTACATTCATCATTACAGACAGAAGAAGTCTGACCACTAGGTCTGGAAGGATATCTAGACCTCCCAACAGACAAGGAAATAACCCTGATACAAATGCAGAAGGAGAAGGCGACGATACACCTATTCCTAGCCAAGTTTCCTAAACCAGGAGACCTTGATACAGACTCAGAAGAGGACCTTACTACAAAGCAAATCATCTAACAAGAAAGCCAGAGAACAGAGACAGCTCAAGAATCGAGACCAAGAACCAGAAGCATCTGAAGACAGTCTTTGGAACCTTGCCATACTCTCCAGTACCTTCAAGAAGCGAAACACCACCTGGCAGATTTCCAGACTCCCCAGGACCCTCCCGACCATCACGAGTACCTCAGTGAAATGGGAAAGAACCAGAAACTCCCAGATACCCGCCAGCACCTCCACCAGTATTTAGGACAATGGCTGACACTCTAAAACAAACAAGAAAACCAAAGATCAAGTTTCCAGAATCATCCAAGTTCAGTGGAGAAGGCAAAGATCTCCAACCAGACAAACTCATGTGCTGGTTTAGGGAGGTCAAGAAATACTTATCCAAGTATGAGGTCCTTGGTGAGACTGAGGATGTAGTAGACTACTATGGTGCCTATACAGAAAAGCGAGCATATAGCACCTACCCCAACCTCAAGGGTAAGTTTGAAGACAACCAACCCTCTCTCCAAGAATTTAAGAATCAATTTAAGCAGTTTTTTAATGTATCAACCAACACAGATGACCTGTACCTCAAATGGCAGAAAATACAGCAGTCTTCAGGAGGTAAGCAAGCGTGAATTTTCAAGATTGCTGGAGAACTAGAAGACCTAAGAGGAACCCTTGCTAGAGACTCTATATAAGACTATGCACAAAGGCAACGCTTTTTGGATGCCATGCATCCCAAGCTCAGAAGAAATGTTGAACCTGAGATAAGAGATACTAATACTTGGAATCAAGTTGTGCAATTGGCAGAGAGATATGATGCAACAATGATCAAGACAGGAGCCTATGAGAGTACCGGGAGCTCCTCCAGCACCTCCGGAAATAAGTCAAATAAAGCTAAGAACTCTCCACAAAGAACCAGCAACAAGCCAGCAGGAAAGGGCAAAGTTGCAGTGAGAATATCGACCATTCCCAAGCTTAAGAAGTTAAGCAAGCAGGAAATGGATCAACACAAGAGAGAAGGAGCCTGTTACTACTGTGGAGAAGCAGTACATATGGCAAATAATTGCCCAAAGAAGCAGATCAAGTCCAATCAAGTCACAGTCACTCAAGATACACCCGATAGTGATGAACAGCACTATGAGGCAGTGACTGATGACACAGAAGAGTTGGATGGAATGAATACCATCATAACTTTCAAAACTACTGTTGCATCCTCCAAGGAAGTGGCCTGGCTATTCCAAGAATTAGAATTCACAATACTTGTCAACAAGAAACCTGCAAGGGTGCTAGCAGACACTGGAACTATTGGCGGTACTCTATTCAGCAATCGCTTTGTCACAGCAAACAATATCCCTTATAACAATAAGAAGACGCCTATAACGCTCAAAATGGCTGTCAAAGGATCCAGATTAAGCAGCAATTACACCTGCATCACAGATATCGAAATTAGAAGTATGAAGGTACCCAGGGTAGACATGAGCGTAACTCCAGTATCAGATTAAGATATTCTACTCAGCATGGAAGACCTAATACGCATAGGAGCATTTATAGACTGCCCAATAAATACCCTCTACTTCCCTGACAATAAAACCAGAGTAAACTGCAATGGGAACAGCACCCAGCCTCGCTCAGCAATGGCTAAATAGGAAAATATACCAGATTTCCTCAAGATGTTCCCTCAGGTTTTTGTCACAGAAATACCAGAAACCCTACCACCATCGCGGCGCTTTAACCACAAAATTATGATCAAGGACCCAGACCTTTATGTCAAGATGCCAACCTTTAAGACCCCTGAAAAATTGATCCCTCAATTCCAGAAATGGATAGAGAAACAAATCAGGGCTGGGAAACTCTACAGATCACAAACTCCTGGAGGCGTCAGCATGTTCATTGAAGGGAAACCTGATAGCAGGATAAGACCATTAGTAGATCTTCGCCATAGGAATGATAACACCAAGAAGGACAAAGCTCCTATTACCAATCAGCAGCTCATGCTCAACACTGTGGGCAGAGCAAAATTCCGAAGTAAGATAGACCTCAGTGATGCCTACTTTCAGACCAGGGTTGAGCCTGAGGATAAGAAGTATAACACTATCATGACACCCTTTGGAGGCTTTGCCTGCAAAGTAATGCTACAAGGAGACACAAATGCACCAGGAACCTCCATGAGAGTCATGGAAGATACACTATCAAAAGAGGTAGGAGTCTTGTATGGGTATACATTGAAGATATCCTGATATATACTGATAAAAATCAGGACCATATCAAGCATATCAAAGCTATTTGCTAGAAGCTGGAAAAAGTGCAGCTATATGTCAACCCAAAAATGAGTCTTTTCTTTGCATAAAAGCTTGATATCCTAGGTTACCTTATCGATGATAAAGGCATTCACCCAGCACCAGAGAAGATCAGAAGCGTTGAGGACTGGACAAGACCTCAGAACAGAAAGGAACTTCAGTGCTTTAGTGGGATGGTTAATTATATCTCCTGGTTCCTACAACACATCGCCACCATCACAGCACCACTTACAGAGTTTACCGGCGATGCTGAATGGATATGGACAGATTTGCAGGAAGCAGCCTTTCAGGCAGTGAAAAAGGCGTTGAAACATTATCAAATTCTTAGACCTATTGACTATACCAACCCAGAACCAGTCTGGCTATTCATTGATGTATCTCCTACCGGCAGTTGCACTTGGATAGGCTAAGGACCAACGAGAGATACAGCCAGACTGGTAGCATTCCATTCCAGGCAACTGTTAGCCTCTCCGAGTAACTACCCCATCCATCAACAGTGTGAGCTTGCAATAGTTGAGGCTGTACAGGCCTTCGCTCACCTGTTGTCCCTCACTAAGATCACCATAGTCACTAACCATGAGACTCTTACCAAGCTCATGACACAGAAAAACCTCAGTGACTAGCAGCAGAGGTGGATAATGCATCATAGCTGCTTTGATTTTAAAATAGAATACATGTCTGGAGTCGAGAATTTTCTGGCAGACTATCTATCCAGAGTTCATGAAACTAATTCAGGGCCCGAAGATTAAATACTACAGGACCCCACCTCTGATAATTCATATCTCCAGAACCACAACTCCTATCATATTCAAACCAACTACACTTCTTCCTCATACTATAGCCTAGATTCCGACAGGAAAATGGAAACTATTGAAGTAACACAGCACACTCCATCGCTCACTACTCATTAATCTATCTATCGCTCCTCCCCTGACTACCAAGTAAGCAAAGAGATATCAGCAAATGCAGTCTCTCACTCCTAAAAGCACAAGCGCAATGCTAGCGGTAACAACAGAAGCATCCAGGCAGGCAACTCTTGGGGAGACAAAGCCACCTTGAAGCTTCACCAGACAAGAGAGGAACGAAGCCATTCAGTGCTCTCTTGAACAGCCTGCTGTGGTGACAAGTACCTTACACACAGAGACAGCAAGGAAGCCAATAGATATTTCCCTAAGGACCCTGAAAAGCGAAAGTAAGCAAACAAAGTGAAAGCAATAACTGATACCTTAATGAACAGTATCTCCCCTCCATCAAACGATAGCTCGATATCTCTACACTCACCAGGAATCAAATACATCACCCTTGCAGATATGTTATCTCCAGCCTCCCCACCTCCTGCTTCACCTGCTTCGCCTGCTTCGAGACCACTCTATAGTCATCCTGAAGCTTTTAGGAATTCCTCAGAAACCGATAAGGCCCATACCTTTCTTGCTACCCTCCACTCATCCCTTATAGGAAATTTCCGCCCAGCGGTTATTGAAGCCCTCCACAATGACCTTCTTTTCCAGGGAGTCCTGGAGACCACTGACCAGCTACACTATTCAATCTAGAATGGCATCCTCATAGCTGACAATACAAATGGTTATTCTAACATCTATATCCCTATGGGACCCTTAGAAAGGGGAGTATCCCTTTATGATATCATCCTCAAAACAGTTCATAAGGCCTAGGACATTTCTCAGCTCACAAGTCCTACAACTACGCCGCTTGTTTCTTCTGGTGGCCTCAGATGTACCAGGACTTCATAGCCTACTGCCACTCTTGTGATCAATGTCAGATGAACAAAGACCCATCCACACTTCTGGTTGGTAGATCGCTAGCCCTACCAGTACCTGACAAAGCCTACCAATCCCTTGCCATCGATTTCGCAGGCCCCTTCAACAAATCAAACCATTGTACAACAATCATATATATTATCAGTCACTTTACCTCCTACACTCATCTTATACTACGTCAGGACTCTACCACCTCCGAAAAGGTATTCTGCAAGCTCCAGAAGACAATATTTGATATTTATACATATCCTCTAAGCATAGTACTGGACTAAGACTCCCGCTTTACCTTTAAGTTCTGGTCTCAGATGATAAAGTCAATAGAAATCCAGGTCTGGATGTCAACTCAATATCACCACCAAACCAATAACCAGGTAGAGTGCCAGATTCGCACCCTTAAACAAATAATGAAGAACTTCATCAACAAGAGACAGAACAACTGGTCAAATGCCCGCCCAGTGATAGCAGCAGCCATGAATAGCTCCCCCCATGAATCTCTAGGAATATCTTCATACCAAGCACTCGATGGACGCTCTTGGAAGATCTTCAATCCTCTCCTCAGATCCGCCAGCAAAGTACCAGCAGTGGACAAGATCTTGAATGCCCATGAAGCTACCAGGATAGAAGTTGATATAGCCAGAAAGCATGCCACATTTCGGCATACTGTAAAAGCAGATAAAAAGAGTAACCCCCATCGAAAACCATTCATCATTGGCACCAGAGTTCTTGTTAGAGGACGTCCTTACACCTCCGCCCCTGGATGATCCAAGAAACTAGAGCCTCACTGGTTCGGACCCTTCAATGTCCTAGAACATAACTCTAGTAGCGATAACTATAAGCTAGAATTGCCCAAGAGAATGGAGCGGCAGAAGCCATACTTACACATCTCATGCCTGAAGGAATACCGTGAGAACGATCCCAATAGATTTTCATCTTCGAGCATGGATAGGCTGGCCCTATACTCATCAATAATCCAGAAGAAAGGGAAGCAGATGAGATACTCGATTATCGTCTACAGAACAACAGAGTTGAGTTCCTGGTACACTGGAAAGGGTATGAAAGGACAGATGACTCTTCGAAACCTATTGAGAACCTGGAGAACTCAATGGATATCATAGCGGAATATGGGAAAGAAAACCACAGCACATAACTGATGCCCAAGATCACCTCCCACTATGTCAGGACCTATTGGGAGGCCATAGAAGTCACTACAATCCCGTGCCCTCCAACCATAGTACTCAATGATTTCTGGCAGCCCTATAACAATGAGGAATACGATTCTGCCTACTCAGATGATAGCTACTTCAACACTAATGTTAATTCTATACTCTTGCCTTGTGAGAGCGGTGATGAGGTCTATGGCCTTAGCAGAAGATAAGTTTTGTTCACATTTGGGAAATATAACATGTGTACATATTCTGGTACCTCTATTACTACTCTTATTAGCCTTTCCTTTATCAGATTACATTCATTTGATTTGATTTCTTTTGTATTTGATTTCCCTACCAGAATCTCTAGATTCCAGCACTCTGATTACTGTATGCTTTGGATAATCGGCAGGATTGTGCCCCAGGAGTTCCAAGGGCAGGAACAGTTCATGTATACCTGCGGCAGGATACAGGTAGTGTTGTGGGAAAGCCCCAGGCTTCCTAGAACTCCGGCAGGGTTACAGGATTCCGCTAGCAGTACACTCACCAGTAATGATAGTGGCTGCAGGTTTCCAGAGACTCTGCTCTTGTGTCACAAATCGTGACTTTGCAATATGGAATGATTCACATGACTCACGATTTGTGAGATCATTTATGATTATGATTTTTGGTTTAAATTATATTTATGGTATCATGACTGACGATTGTGGGGTCATATGATTTTATGACTTTCGCACTTGACTATAAGTATCAGTCAGGGGTTTCATGCATGTGACCCGATTAGCGCACATGACCTTTTATATGAATCAGATACTATGAGGAGTGTATACTATGACTCAAGCTATGAGTCATAAGATGTTTGTTATACTATGACTCACACGGCAGTCATAGTAAGGAGGAGACTCATAGTAATGTCACCATGGTTAGGGTTGTTGGAAGAGCGCCTATATAAGGAGGGTCACCGACACAGATAGCTAGCTCTTCACACAACCTCCTAAATTACTTCCTATGTTATATCTTACCTATTAGTTCAATCTATACTTTGTTCTTATTACGACCATCTGTTTATATCACCGACCGAAAGGTGATTTAAGGAACGTATCAGTAAGGAGCAGTCCTAAGGGCTAGGAGTGAGAGGACTCTGCATTCCCACTGCGACATAAGGCAATGTGACCTAACGAGCGGTAAGACTAGCGGAACGTATCGTTACCTGTTGTAGTTGAAGAAGATAGTGTGCCTTATCCGGCAGACCAGGGATAGGTTTGTAACATTTGGTTGCGTCTTTTGCGACACTTAACAAATACAAAAAACGGATTCACCTACTGATACAGAATTACCAGACTTCAATGATCTACAGACTTTCTTAGGACTACAAGCAGAACTTGGACAAGCTCTAAGCGAGATATTGCGAGAAGGATCCCCAAGACCTCCAAGCCCGATCACCTCGGAAGCAAGATCGAGAACAGGGTCACTGAGCCCAGGAGCATCCCCAATATACTGGATGTTGGGGGCAGATGGACCAGCGGATATGATAATTCTTACTAGAGAACAACTCCTAGAGTTGATCCGAACAGTTCAAGAAAATCGACAGGAACAGACCGTGTGGAGGCTAAAAATCAAAACCACAGATACCTTTACTGGAGACCGCACCAAACTACGTGCATGGCTAGTCCAACTGACAATGTACTACACAGCACTAGGATGGGGAGAGAACGAAGCCGAATTAAAATTGGACTTTGCCAAATCCCTATTGAGGGAATCTGCAGGCAAATGGATTACTCCCTAAGTGGAAGGAAAGATCCAAGCTACCTGGAAGGGCTGGGCAGAATTACAAGCAACCCTACGCATCCAATTCAGTGACGTGGATGCCAGGAAAATTGCAAGAAATAAGATCGAGAAAATAAAGCAAGGGAGCCAGAATGTGACTGATTTCTGGAACGAGTTGCGACTATTGGCAACAGAGGCAAAATACAACGAAGCAACTTTGGGAAGGGCCTTTTTAAGAGGCTTACACGAAGAAGTTCAGAACGCATGGGCCATGAGGGCTCAAGACTTCACGACGACTGAGGAAATGCCGGTATGGGCCATTAAGCAGGAAAACCCCTCGAACATTTTCAAACATGTGCAAGGATGGTCAAAGACTAAAGCTTATGACAATATCAGAATTTACGACAGCACCTTCAAGACCCAACGACCAATGGAGTCTCAAGGAGATCCAATGGACCTAGATGCTAATAGGCGAGGGCAAGCTCTTAACATATCAAAAACCAAATATTGGAGGAGAGGAAACAACAATCTTTGTATGGCATGTGCAAAGCCAGGACACATGATGAGAAACTGCACCAACCCGAAAGACAAGAAAGAATACCCGGCGAGGACATTCAGTAGGGTTCAGAACCCACGATGGAAACAAAGAACAACGATCTGCCAAATGAACCTCGAAAGTGAAAAGACCAATGAGGGAAAAGACGACGGTCCCCAGTAAGCGATGGTATGAGGGACAAGGGGATAAAGAAACCCATTGAGATACGAAACTTCTACGCAGTACTAAACAACACGGAATCATTGGAACACTAAAACGACCATGTCATGGTAAAAATGGAACTACATGGCAGAGAAAATATTATCAGCATCAATGTGATGATTGACTCAGGAGCGACTGAGGACTCTATTGATAAGGAGGTATGTGAACATTATGGCATGCCTATGGCGAAAGCCAAACAACAACAAGAGATTTACCTGGCGGACGGGCAACTCAGAGCGATGGTTCCAGTTACTCAGACGACGACAGTACCTATGAACATTGGTAGCCATAGGGAAATGATTACCTTCCAAGTGACAAACTTACAAAACCATGAAGCAGTTCTTGGAATGCCATGGTTGAGATAACATAGCCCTACAATTGATTCTGGAAAGTGAACCATCAAGTTTGATAGTGAGCGATGCACGACCTGGTGTTTAAAAGAGTCACCACAGGTCTTCACAGTCCCAGAAGTGGAAACCCTGGAGGAAAACTTAGATATGAAGTTCTCAACGGTCCTGGCAAAAGAGGATCAACCGATCCTGGTCAGAAAGCTGACTAACGAGGCGAAAATGCCTACAAAAGGCTCAGTAAAGGCGGCAGGACACGACCTGTACGCTAGCGAAAGAGTAACGATACGAGCCAAAGGGCAAGAAGTCATCTGCACTGCAATAGCCATAGGATTACCACAGGGCACCTATGGGCGCATTGCACCATGAAGTGGGTTAGCAGTTAAGAACAGGCTTAGAACCAACGTGGGTGTAATAGATGTGGATTATACAGGTGAACTGAAGGTAGTAATGGTGAACCTCAGGGACGAAGACTACACAGTCAACTCCAGTGACAGGATAGCACAACTGATATATGAAATATACCTGGAAGGGTAATTCGAGGGAGTCAAAGAACTTGCAAAGACTAAACGAGAAGACAAAGGATTGAGAAGTCTGGACCACAACTGAGACCGGGGCAGAAACGAATCTGGGGGTACCCGGGAAGAAACAAAAACAGACCGGAAACGAATAGAGATCTTCGAGATCTCAGCTCAAGCCTTTGGGAACTTCTACGGAAGAGGAGAGATCATAGGCATTCTCAAGTGGAACCAGGAGGACGGCCAATGCGATTTGAAGGCAATGAATGTCAGTACTGTACTGGCTATTAAGGCTAAAAAGTACTTAGGGAAGGAACCCTTGGAACGGATGATACCAGAGGTATATCACCAATACCTAGATCTCTTCCAAGAGAAAGAAATAACCACGTTACTGCCTTACAGAGAAGGAGTTGACCACCAGATTAACCTAGAGAAAGGAAAGACAATCCCAGCAAAGAGGTTTTATCCACTAAGACCGGCGGAACTAGAAGAGTTGAGAAGCTATTTGAAAAAGAAGCTGGAAAGGGCATGGATACAAGACTCCTTTGCAGAAACAGGAGCACCCATCCTTTTCGTCAAGAAGAAAGATGGAAAATTACAACTATGTGTGGATTACCGAGGACTCAATGAAGTTACGAAAAAAGATTGGTACCCACTACCACTCATTGGTGAAACCTTAGATAGGCTAAATAACGCCCGATACTATACGAAGCTCAATATTAAGGATGCATACCACAATATGCGAATCAAGAAAACATACAAATGGAAAACTATATTCGCGACATGGTACGGAACTTCCGAATACTTGTTAATGCCATTCGGCTTGACCAACGCACCGGCAACTTTCCCGAGATGGATCAATCAAATGTTACAACGATTCTAGGACATATGCTGCATAGTATATTTGGATGACGTACTGGTGTACTCAGAAACAATGGAACAACACCAGAAAGACTTGGGAAAGATCCTGGAAGCAATTGGAAACTCCGGAATGAGAGTCAAGCCAACTAAGTGTGAATTCCATAAGACAGAAGTGGAATGCTTAGGATTTATTATTGACCAAGAAGGAGTCCGATGGATCCTATCAAGCTGGCAGCTATATGGGAATGGGCAATTCCGAATAACAAGACCGATATCCAAAGATTCATGGGATTCTGCAACTTTTACCGAAGATTCATCGTGGGGTTTAGCAGGACAGCAAAACCTCTATACAATCTGACAAAGAAAAATGCAAAATGCAAGTGGGGTAGAGTGGAAAGCGAGGGACTTGATACGATGAGATAAAAAATAACTTGTCACCCGTACACACCCATTACAATCCGGAAAGACCGATCATGATAGAAACAGAGGCATCGAAGTATGTCTGTGTGGGAATTTTATCTCCACAGTGCGAAGACGAGAAATGGCGGCCACTAGCCTTACGATCAAAGACAATGACAAATGCGGAATGCAACTACAATATTCACGACAGAGAACTATTGGCCATAGTACACGCACTCAAAGAATGGAGAAGATATGTGTTGGGAAGCCATCACAAGACAAGGATCCTCACCGACTAAAGGAACTTGGTTCCTTTCACAATAACAAAAGATCTTAATGAACGCCAGATCCGGTAGAGCGAGAAGTTAAGCCAATACAATATACGGATCGAATATCGGCCAGGAAAGGAATGCGGCAAACCGGAGGCATTGACTAGGAGAAGTTAAGATGTGCCAGAAGAAGATAACGACAGGATCAAACAGATAAAAATGATCCTAGTAGTACAAGGAAAATACTATGAGGAGATAAGAATACGGGAAATGGATACAATTAGCTCTCTTGGAGAAGAAATAAGAAAGCATAAGGAACAAAGTGGGAACGATCCTTACATACAAGAGATCAGGAAAGCATTGGAACAGGGAACAAAAGAAATGAAGGATGTAGCACTATGGCTATATCAATGAAAGGATAATTGCCTATGGTACTAGGACAAAATTTGGGTACCAGTAGAGGAAGAGATAAGGACGGAACTTATCAGAAGGAATCACGACATTCCACAGGCTGGACACTGAGGAACTGCAAAAACTACGGAACTTATAAACTGCAGTTATTACTGGCCTGGAATGCGAAGGACGATCAAGAGATATGTCAAAAATTGCGACATTTTTCAAAGAATGAAATCATCCCGACATGCTCCATATGGTCACCTACAATCCAACCAAGCACCAGATAAGCCATGGAAGTCGATATCTATAGATTTTATCATGGATTTACCAGAATGGGACGGCTACGATTCTATCTTGGTAGTCATCGACAGACTGACAAAAATGAGTCATTTTATTGTATGCCGGAATCATATGACAATAAAACAATTCGCGCAAACCTTTGCAAAAGAAATCTTTCGGTTACATGGATTGCAACATGATATTATCACCGATAGGGGAACAATGTTCACCTCTGACCTATCGAAGGAGACAGCCCAGAGGTTCAGAATCGAAAGGAAACTGAGCAAGGCTTACCACCAGCAAACTGATCTACAGACCGAAAGAACCAATACTATTCTGGAACAATACCTTAGAGCATACGTCAATTATCAACAGGATAATTGAAACGAACTATTACCGTTTGGGGAGTTTGCATACAATAACGGACAAGAAGAAACAATTAAGACAACACCCTTCTTTGCAAACTACGGACAACACCCGAAACATGACGCAAGTGGTCATCTGATACCGGATCGGAAGATACTGGCAAAAGAAATGAACCAATAGCACGATACCATATGCGAGGAAATGGTTACTGCACAACTTCGACCGAAAGAAAATTACGATCAACACAGAAAACCCGATCCGAATTTGAAATCAGGAGATATCATATGGTTCCTACCAAGGAATGTAAGGACCACAAAACCATCCAAGAAAATTGATTCCAGAAAGATGGGGCCCTTCGAGATCTTGGCAAGAGTGGGGACAGTGCATATAAGCTGGACTTTCCCCATCGATGAGAATACACAACACCATTCACATCTCACTTCTCGAACCCTACCAAGACCAAAGATTCCCCTCACAGATCCAGTCACCACCACCACCGATCGAAATCGAAGGCGAAACAGAAGATGAACTTGAAGAAATAGTCGATTTACGGCTACATTACAGAAGACTCCAATATCAATGAAAGTGGACAGGATATTCTCCTGAGTACGATAAAGTTTGGTACCCAGCGGAAAACTTCAAACACGGGGAAAATGCAATAAAACACTTTCATGAATGATACACTGATAACCCAAGACTAGGAAGAAATCAAACAGGAAGCAACGAACGACAATTGGGGACACTCAATGCGAGAAATCACTCCAACTAGCCTAGGTTATGCGACGGTGGAGGACCGGCAAAGGGCATCAGGACATAACGTGATGAGCTGGACGGCATGCTATGATGAGCACTGCAACATCCATAGAGGAGACAAGAAAGGGGCCAGTCACTGGCTAAAACAAGCATACGCGGAAACCAGATGGGAAGAGTATTAAAGAAATAATTGTCGAGCCCAACGGGATGCGAGGATCCAGGTGGGATACTACCCCAAGGCATGGGGTAAAAGAGAAGAACTGAGCAGGAAGGATGCTCAGTGCACGGAAAGCAGGAGGGGAAGGTTGGAGAGGGGCGAGGAAACCCGAAACGATAATACAGAAAGCCAATACACGCAGGCAGATATTGAATGCCTCCACAGAAAGGTTTCGGGTTTGGAAATACAACTGGATGAAGTCCAAGGAACGATTAGACTCCAGGAGGAGACCCACAAAGCGCAACCAGCCACTATTGCACACCAAAAACGAACTATCAAGGTGGCAGCCCTGACATTAGAGATGGTCAGGAAACAGTTACGCACAATGGAACAAATTTTACGGAAGTTCCATCGCGACGCGAGAAGATTTGGGAACCAAGTAATGAAACTTTGTGAATAGCTTGATGGGACTCAAGCTGAGGGGAGAGAGGAGCTATTATCACAAATAGTGACTTGGCAATATGGAATTTTTCACATGACTCACGATTTGTGAGATCATTTATGATTATGATGTTTGGTTTGATTTATGTTTATAGTTTCATGACTCACGATTGTGAGGTCATATGATGTTATAACTTTCGCACCTGACTACAAGTATGAGTCTGGAGTTTCGCGCATGTGACGCGTTTAGCGCACATGACCCTTTATATGAATCAAATACTATGGGGAGTGTATACTATGACTCAAGCTATGAGTCATAGGATGTTTGTTATACTATGACTCACATGGCAGTCATAGTAATAAGGTGACTCATAGTAAAGTCACCAGGGTTAGGGTTATGGGAAGAGCACTTATATAAGGAGGGTCACGGACACAGATAGCTAGCTCTTCACGCAAGCACCTAAGTTACTTCCTATGTTATATTTTACCTATTAGGTCAATCTATACTTTATTGTTATTACGACCATCTATTTATATCACTGACCGAAAGGTGTTTCAAGGAAAGTATCGCTAAGGAGCAGTCGCAAGTGCTTGGAGTAAGAGGAGTTAGCATTCCCACAGCGACGTAAGGCTATGAGACCTGACAAGTGATAAGATCAGCGGTACGTATCGTTACCTGTTGCAGTTGAAGAAGATAGTATGCCTTGTCCGGCATACTAGGGGTAGGTTTGTAACATAAGCCTAGATATTTTCTTCTTATATGCCTCAAGAATATTCATGGCCTTTGCCTCAGCCTTTGCTTTGGCCTTTAACCTGGCTATTATTCTGGTATTTATCTCCTTTGTTTTTGTCTATATCTCATCAAAGAATGGTTTGTGCTCTGCTTGCAGAGCTCTTTTCCTAGAATTTTGCACCTTACACAACTGCTATTCTGCTTTATCTAGCTCGGCACCGGTTACCTATTAGCCATTTCCTGTCCCTCAGAAGCATACAAAACTCCATCTTTCTGAAGCTATCTCTGACTTTGTGCCTCGATCTTCATTCCTCTCCTCCTCAGCTGCTCTTGTTTCTTCCATATGTTCTATGGCTAATGCCCCAGACTGCTATAAGGTTAATCCACCTTGCTGGACTAGTTTATACTTATTCTGGAAGCCAGACGGTAGCCCTTTAGCTACCAGCAGTAATTCTTCACCTGTAGCCTTTAGAGCATCAATGGTAAGAGGTATACCAGAGGCAGATTCAGAGGGTAACGGGGCCAATAAGGTTGATGGCAGAGTTTCCTCACAGCGTTTGGATATAACAATTTCAGGATTGTAAGGAATCAGCCATGTAGTATGGAATGCAAATCGAACAGTAGAAGGTTTAAATGTTTGCTGGCTAATAGTGTCGATAGATCCAAGAATTCAGATTTATCAAAGTCTCCACAGCCGGTTCTTGTGGCTGCTTCAACAGCCCCTACATGATAGTGTTTATATGACTGGAATACTACTACATCAAGAGGCTGGAGGAGATGACTTGAATGTGGAGGTAGACAAAAAACAATAATCTTGTATTTGTCATAATAGTCAAGGAATTATTTGGTGCAATGTGAGCCCAAACTATCAAGGAGTAACAATCGATAGACTAGCTCTTGACGCTTTGCATAGAATAGTTGGAAGTAAACAATCTACTTCATTGTCAATTCATCGTTGTTGTATCCAGTTTCAGATATCGCCATGAAGTATTTATTATGGATTCTTGTTCTAGTATACTATGATTCGAGGTGGATGATAGTAGGAACTATGATCATCAGTGGCAATGCTGCTTCATCACTACTAATAGTCTCACGTACACTAACCATTTCATGATTTGTTGAGCTTTTAGGGTAAGCCTGACTGCTAGGATCACAAGTAATAATTCAGTGATCCCTCCCAATCCCAATATGAAATCTAGGTTCAATGAAATTATACCTGGTTGCATTGTTTAATGTTTTGATCTGCACACCAGCATGATATTTCTCAAACTAAGCTCGAATGCTTTCAAGTTTATGTGCATTCTTTTGATCGATATCAAGGGTAAGCTGTTCTTGAATATGGTACTCTGGGTGGTGTCCAAGAAAGTGAGGTGCCCAGTGCTCAACCACTCCATGAGGTGTTTCTGGACCTGTATGTCTATACTGTAAAACTTCATTCATGAAGCCAACTACCATCTGCTGACAAGCACTTGTTCCAACAGCATCTAGATGATCTAGATATTAGTATACAGCCAATACCGGATCCTGAGTGACTTTGAGGTTGGTCCCTAGACACTACTTACAGGATTTACATCCTTGCAGCCGAGTATGAAGTCTGGACACAGGAATCTCATAAGTGCGAGCAATTGCTGTAAGATTGGGATACTGATCAGAGCAAGACTCGATAAAGGTTATACCAGTGTGGATCCGTACTTATATATCATCGAAGGGCTCCAGAAGGTGGCTTGGAAGGATAAAAGAATTTGCTGGCAGCACATTTTGCAATCAAGGTGATTTGAATTGGTATTTGGATGATAATAGAAGTCATTTATTTTCTCTATATGTATTTTTGAATATTAATGATTTTTAATTAGCGTCCAATATCTTATTACTAAAAATCTAGATAAATAAGATTAACGTCAACAAAAATGTTAATATATGTTATTCGCACAGGATATGATTATCAATGGGAAAATAAGCCATACAGTGATGTTGAGCCACAAAGTAATGTTGAGTCGCAATCTGACTTTGGGCTGCAGGAACTCAATAGGAGTGCCCAAGGTTTTGGGTCTGCGAAAATCCTGGGGTTTTGGCTCAGAAGCCACAACCTTGGCACAAGTATGTAAATCTTTTCAAGAAATAAATAAAATAAAAAAATAATAATAATAATAATAAATAATAATAATAGAGATAGCCCTTATTAACGCAACTAATTCGCTAATTGCTGATCATTTCCTTCAATATTGTGAATATCATCCAATTACAAAGTAAAGTGGGACTTGACTTCTGGATGCCTTTTATTATAATCTTCCTCCCTTTACTTTCCTAGTATCTCATGTGGGTTTCTCTTTCACACAACTGATGTAGTAATTTCACATAATTGTCACAATGTCAGAGGAAATTCTAAAAGGCAGCAGAAATAATATTGTTCTACCAGTGCTAAGTCTTCTTCGAGCACAAGCTTTTGCCTTCTTTCGCCCTTCTCCTCAGGGTTCTTTCTTCCCTTCTAGTATTACATCATAGTACCAGGAGCTACTTCTCCTATTGTAGCTGTAATGGTATAGCTTGGAGCAGTTCTGACAGCAGCCATCTTGATAGCTATTGGTTCTGCAATACAGAATGAAATTCTAGAGTCTTTTGATCCCATTATCAAAGTATATAGCATGAAATAGTTTGACACATGGTCCTGATTTTATTACTTGTATTCAAAATGTTATTATCAAATTCACATTACTAACTACCTTAACTTGACTAACTATTTTGATTTGGCTAACTATTCTCAAATGTCAAGGTATGTAACACATCACTAAGGGTACTGCCTTGCCGCCAGGTCTTGTAATGTATATCTGACCTCCCTATTCCTTTGATGATAATTTATATTGCAATTTCTAGGTGACAATAGTATTTTTACTAATTCCAACAGTCATTCTTTATTTTTTCTGAAATATAGTCATGATTGAAGTCCTTGAATTAATGTTTCAGTTTCAGTTATTACCTCAAACTATGTTCTCCGAATAATTGTATTCCATTTTTCAAATATATTTATATGATTTTCTCTCTCGCTATATTGATATCTTGCTGTATGAATAACTTTCTTTTAATCGTATAACTAAACATCCCTATTACTTTTTATATTTCACCCCTCTCCAAAACTTTATGACTCTCAACTATTCTGCTATATCTCCTACCATGTTATCCAACCATTACCATTAGTAAACAAATACCTGTTCTAGTATCAACTTCTTTATTCCTCTCATACATTTTCACCTTTGAATAACCCCAAGTAGCCTCAACTAAAACTACCAACAAAGTGAGCAAGTAACCAGCGCTACACTACCAAGAATATATACTCCGCAAATATTTATTTTTATCCCATTCTACACTAGGTATGGTGATGTGGAGAACACCTCAACCTAGCCACCTACTTCACACCACATGTAACAGTACAGTACTGTGCTTTGGGGTTGATAAAAGTTGGGTGCACTTCCGAAAGGAAATGTACCATTTAGATGTCAACTAAACCATTTTAGAGAATTTGAGTAATGGCAACTGAATATATTCTGGTGTCAGCAAAGAGTCTGGTTCATCTAGATATGGAACTCCTATAAGTGATATCATATGAGTACAAATGGTAAAGAAATGAAGTATATATAATATACAAATTAAATTACAAAGCTCAATATCTTATTGGTCCCCTATCAGTCTTAACAAAAGCCTGTAGGCCCTGTGGCACACTTCTTCTAAGCTGCCCAAGTCGTTCATTTGGAATTGCATTCCAAACTGCATTAATAGAAGCCTTCAATATCCCTATATCACTGATTCTCCCATTGGTTTTGCCCACCTCATTTTCGAGATCAAGCCAACGTGCCTCAATAATGTTCAAATCTGGTGATTGAGTGGGCCACTGTGTAGTCTTAACTTGGCTGAGATTTGTTTAGTATTTGGGGAATCCCTAATCTCCTGGCACGCCATCTTCCACAACAGTCATCCACTCATCATCCTCAAAACTGCTATGCCAGAAGGGCACAAGATGTGGGTACATGACTTGATTGACATATTCAGCAGAGTCTACCTTTGCTTTGCTCGAAATAAATACAAGTTTGGACCTCTTGGTCCTACAAAAATAACCCCCAAACTTCTTTGATTGACAACTAGGCTCAAAGTGCTCATCAATGCAATCTTTGTGAAATTCCTCACTAGCCTTCCTTGTGACTCATGGCCGATATCCAAATCCAGCTATTGAAAAGGTGGACTAATCATTTAACAAAATGCATAGCCAGTCTTTTTAGCTCAAGTCTAAAAACATGCTGCACAATGCCCGAGGCAGTGGACAGTTGGCAAGACAAATTCAAAACTTTCACCAGGCTACTTGCCGGTGATATCCCAAAGATTCCATACCACTTTTTACAGTATGTGGACTATATGCATAGCCCATTTCAAGGCATATTTCATCACAACTTAGCTATCGTGTTCTGAAATCCCTTGTGACATAAGCCTCTAATCGCTCCTTTTCCATATTATCAAATAGAGGAAGACTGCCTGAACGATACGCATTTGATGGTGTACCATGTCCCTTCGCCCGTTTGTAAATCTGTAATCCACTCTATCAACTCATATGCTACAAGAGAGAAAAATTGGGTTAAACATTAGCAGGTTTGTTGATTGATGTTCAAATGTTGACCTATCCGGGTCCAATTCCATCTGACATTATCGCAAAGGGTAATTACCTTGTGTTACACATATGGGAAATGGTACAAATTAGTTGATGTGATAGTATATAGAACCGGGAGGTTACTATATGACTACAGCCCACGCTGGCAAGAAGTAGTGTCTATAGCAGCGCTGCTCAGCCGCGGTGAAAGATCTAGACTC